>MU777675.1:51022-102596 GCA_026770625.1 Nicotiana glauca
ATATATATATATATATATATATATATATATATATCATGCGCAAATCATGCCGAGGTCGACGACCCGCGCCAACAGAAATGTAAATTGTGCACTGCCGAGGGTCGAACGACCCGAACCATAGATGCATCTATTTAATCTGCCGAGGCGTTCGACCTGTTTCATAAATAAACACAACATACCCTGCTCGCAAATCATGCATGCGACGCAGGTAGATATAGATATGCATGCTCAATCAGTCAATTAGGAACTTAACAGGGATATTTACCCAATTAAAACAATTTTTTTTTACAATTCAGGAAAATGATGTTTAATCTCCTTTTAAATTCATTTACTAATCCAAGGTAATTTAAGCAATTCAAGAAATCAGTGGGTCCATAAATAATCCAAGTATAACATGCTTATGGGTCCTAACTACCCGGGTAATAACATAATAGTGGCTACGCACGGACTCTCATCACCTCGTGCATACGTTGCCCCCACAAATAGGAGCACATAATCAATTATTATAACCATGGGGACATTTACCTCTTACAAGGTTAGAAAGGAGATTCACCTCGCTCCGAAGATCCAAAACGACATTCTACGCCCTTCCGGAAACTCAAATTGATGCACCACGCTCCAAAACTAGGCAACAGTTACGCAAATCCATTAATAGATGATCAATTATTCATTATAATAAAATTTATAGCAATTCCTAACTCCGATCGAAAAGTTGACATCGGAATCCGACATTTTTCGAAGATAAAGATTACCCATGACCATAGGAACTCAAATATATAATTTTCACTAAATTCAATACTCAATATCGTGGTTAAATTCCAAGAATATAATTTCTAGGTTTTTCCCTCAAAACCCCAAGTTTTTCTACACAATTCATGCTTAAATCCATACATCATTGATGTATTTATCTCATAATAGGTGGGGATATCTTACCTTGACATAGATGACGAAATCTCTCTTTGAAACTCTCCAAAAATCACCCCTAGCCATGAAAAGTGGGTAAAATGAACCAAAACCCCGATTTAAAACAAGTCTTCTGCCTCCAGTCATTTCCATACATGCGGACCCTAGACCGCTTCTACGGTTCCGCAGGTGCGGTCACCAGTCGCTTCTGCGATCCACCCTGGCCACCCCAGCTTCCGGTTCTGCGTTTCTTTTTCTGTAGGTGCGGGCTCGCATCTGCGGTCCCAGCTCCCCTCACCAAATTCCACATCTGTGGTCTTCCTTACCACTTTTGCGTCTCCGCACATGCGGCCAAATCTTCGCAGGTGCGGAAATACCAGATACCAACTACTTCAGCCTTTCCTTCAACTCCAAAATCGATCCGTTAACCATTCGGAATCCACCCGAGGCCCCCAGGACCTCAACCAAACCTACCAACCAATCCCAAAACACGTTAGGACATGCTCGAGGCCTCAAATCACATCAAACAACACGAAAATCACGAATTACACCCCAATTCAAACTTTATGAACTTTAGAACTTCAAACTTCTACTTCCGATGTTTAAACCTATCAAATCACGTCCGATTGACCTCAAATTTTGCATACAAGTGACATTTGACATTACGGACCTACTCCAACTTTTGGAATCGGATTCCGACCCTGATATAAAAAATTCCACTTCCGGTCAAACTTCTCAAAAACCTCCAAATTTATATCTTTAGCCAAATGGCTTCAAAATGACCTACGAACCTCCGAATTCACTTCCGATCGCTCTCCCAACTCTAGAATTACCATATGGAGCTATTCACAGTCCCGAAATCCCAAACGGATATCGATAACACTGAAATGAACTTCAACCCAAACTTATGAAATTTCTTCTAAAATGCTAACTTCCACAATAGCCGCCTAAACACTCCTGAGTTATCCAAAACCCAATCCGGGCATACGCCCAAGTCCAAAATCATCATACGAACCAGTTGGAACCTTCGAATCTTGATTCCGAGGTCGTTTACTCAAAATTCCAATCTTAGCCATTTTCTCCAACCTAAGGCTTCTGAAATGAGAATTTTCATTTAAATTTAACTCTGGTCTTCCTGAATTTCAGTTACGACCATACACACAAGTCGATATACCTGAAATGAAGCTGCTCATGGCCTCAGACCGCTGAACGACACGCTAGAGCTCAAAACGACCGGTCGGGTCGTTACATTCTCTCCCACTTAAATATACATTTGTGCTCGAACGTGCTGAGAATTGCACTAGAGTGGTTTGAAATCCCTGTTTAACTTCTCATGCACTTTCCCGTGCTACCACAATTCAGTTGAGCACATTAGCTCGATCAATTCTAAAGATATTCTCTGTTATTCAAGCGGATACGCCTCAAAGTCCAATTCTAACATCCGGAACTCAATGCTAGGCATGTTTCCAACATGCGCTCATTATATCAATAGTTACACGCTGTGCCCAGACGTGACTGCATAACTTTTTTGACTTCACAACTTGCACCACTTTACTCATAGGACCACAATAACTTCCTCTGATCAATTAATCAAAATTCCACGAATCTGATGCTCCCATTGCACCTCATGGCCTACATAGGTTTTGCTCTAATTCTTACAATAACACCACGATGGAAGAGATGTACAGAAATTCATAATCAACTGTCGAGCCAACCAATCATATAGCCTATACTTCTGATAAGTAATATTATCATATTCTGAACCAATAATGATCTATGCTCCTTAATATATTTCACGTTATCAGATTGCACTAATCCTAAATCCAACAACCTTGTCTCACCTAGTATGAATTGCTTAGCCAATAAGCCACCCCGACATGACCAAAAGTCTCATATGATGCCGCAATGTGCCAATAGGCTACCAATTGGAATGCGATACAAAAAGGAAAATGAACTCTGAAGGGAAATTTTAATTTTCCCACTCCCGAATCATACATACGACGCGGGTGCACAACTAATATGTGCTTCCTTCAGAAAATAGGAAACATAACACAATAAACAGATATGGGGAACTGTACTGAATATTACGCTGTTGCGGCGCGCAACCCGATCTAAACAACATAACCATGGCGGCGTGCCACCCGATCCAAATAAGATACCCATGGCGGCGTGCCAACCGATCCACACATAGAACTCACATAAGGAGATATACATCGAGCTAAATTACCAGTTACAACAAGATATCTAATTTGGTCACGAGCATGCTAAGTGCATAATACCACCCCTGAGGGGACATATAGCGCTATAAGCTACAAAACTCAAGCACAACTGAGGTGCAATATACAATCTGAATCTCAAGAGCCATTTTGCTCATAATACGTCATTTCCACGCGGATCCTCAACATATAAACAATTTCTCAAGCTGTCTCACAACTTACACGAGGCAACGTATCACTACATGAAATATCTGACAACGAAATAACACTCTGACTACTCCATAAGGAGGGCATTACTGAAATGAACACAATTGGTCTGACATAGAGCCCATATTAACATTTAAATCCATCCACCGACCTCAAGTCGATCTTGATCACATCAAACTAAGCCAATAACCTTTCAAAGGTCCATACTATCTCCCCTTTCCTCATAATACATACGGAAAACCGTCGTAACCAGAGCAAACCCCCCCCCCCCCCAGTTCATAACCCAACAAAAACAAAGTGCCCTCCAGGCATAAATTCTAAAATTAATGATATTACCACAACTCTGCATACTTGGTTTAAATCTTTAGTCAAACAAGTGACTACATGTCACACTCGTACAACCTTCCTGTAGGACATGCTCCCACAACTTTCCAAAATAAATAACGGGTCCGCACATCTAAACCATCGACTGCACTAATGCTGAAAAGCGATCAAGAATCCTTAACTAGGATGCAAAGGCTCTTTCACAACACATCGATCTCAGGTGACGCTGAATACAATACTAATTTACTTTAGTAAATCACCCTTTTCTTGCTCGTCTGAGCTCGTGACATCCTTACCAGCACCAAACTGCAACCTCGATTCTCACTTCAAATTTCCATGCTACTCACTGCATCCAACGTGCCAACATACTATAGAACACGATCCTTATCGTAACTCCTAAATCATTAATATTTTAACACTTCATCATATAAGAACTATTCACTTAACTCACCTCAGAAGAATCATAGAAATACACATGTAAATTCTTATAGCCGTAGGATATGCAAATCTCTAAGTAGTGGTCTAAGGCACCATCCCCCCTTCCGGAATTCGCATCCACATAACAAGCCATAACATAAGAATGTTTTTGGATAATAACAATTATAGCGGCTGACAAGCCTCATACGGACCGCCACAGATCACTTGCGTAACTTAATCATGCTGAAATAGCTGATTTTTACCGCCAATGCGCCAACTAAATCATGGCTAATCAATCTCTCTTCTTCCAATTTATCCTTGATTGCCTTAGAAATAATTCCAACTCTATTCAATACATAGCATACTCCATCTGCACTTATTCCGAGCGACCTTGAATCACGAAACTATGTCGTCTCAAATCCCACGAATTATTTCGTACCTCCCAAATGCCACACTACAAGCCAAAACATCACAAAACATCCTGCACCTCTTCTCATAGGCAGCTAACAAGCTCGATTCTTCAGCCGTAACTATACGCTCGAAATCATTAGGCATCACACCTCATCTTGTGAATTTACCATGATCGTTGTTGAGAGCCACAAGCTCCTACTTGTCACCGAATATCATCAACTCTATGAGTCTTTCATAACATGAATGCCCCTTGGCGAAGAACTCGCCAACACATTTCCCTTGGAACCAGTATCAATCCAAAGCAAAGTCCTGAATCTTTCCCCAAGGCTGAACATGGGTCGATAAGGCCAAAAATAGCCCACTTTTAATAATTCTTTTGCCCAGATTACCACTTGTGATCTTTTCCCCGTAGCTGAAATAGCCCATCAATATGCTAATAACAAGAAACCTCGCAAGTAGTTGACTCTGCAACCACATCATAAGCGGTGGGACTCTCTCACTTAGCTTGAATCCATAATTTCACCAATCTCGGATTCACCCATCCTCTTTATCACTTATTGACATAACCTTGCTCGATTAACTGCCAAAGTTCTCGAAGTCTTCCTGTAAACCCCCTTCTTCTTATACTCTGAATCACCAACCACATTTGCACAATCGATCTCTTTGCTACACAACCGATAAAAATTCTTTGCAGAAGCCTCGCCAACCACGCGACTGCTAACCTGCTCACTTGGCTAACCCACCTATAAAAGGCTTTCCCCGGCATCTTCTAACACTGCTGCACAGGGTACAATCACTATGACATCAATGACCATTCCTAAGACTGAGCTCACTCTCTAGCTGCACAGGTCCATTTACCTCTCGTGGACATCATTTAAATGTGCGACAACATTCTTCCAATTCCAAGTCATGCTGCATCCTTCCTCATTTAAGCGGCTCCTTTCCGTTATATTAAATCTCTTGCTGAATGATAGCCCATACTTCTAATTAATTCCATAAGCTTCAATCGCCAGCCGTTAAAATCCCAAATCATTCCAAACTCTCCTTAAGGTGCATAGTTATCTTATTACCAAGCCCCTACGCAGCTCCGCCACTCTCCCACCTTTGGCAAACTCACTTCTTTAATCAATTGATCGACCTGCGCTTCCTAAGCCTGGCCCTTTAGGAGTTTAAAACTCCGCCTGACACTTCCCTTATGTCATTCTCATCTTTTGCGGCTCAGTTGTTGCCTTAATAAAATTTATCTTTATTGAACTGGAATCCACAATTTCCTACTAACTCCAAACTTTTCCGAAGTTCATCTTTATCAAACTGTCGACATTAGAAATATTGATTCAATCCAAAACTACCACACCCGGCGATATCTGATAGTTGCATCTCCGATACTATCTCCCGATGTCTTGCCCCAAAGGCGAATTGTAGAAGATCAAAACACCGACAAACTTAATACGTTCAATTATGAGAACAGTACCCCATCACAGGAGAAAAGTCCACCACGCTTGCAATTACCAAGTCTCATTACTTCCACCAGTCTACATCTGACCATCCTCAGTTCGATTGTCTTTCCTCTCTCGGGAATAAAATACTAAATCTCTTGATTATGCACTGAGTAAACCTTCCTTCAAGTCATTCACTGCCCTGACGCGTGGGCAAACATTCTACCATCATACCAATACTGCGGAATAATCGCTTATAAGTATCGCGACAACTTATGCCTAGCCTCAAGGCTCTTAGAAGTTCTGTTACTGAGCTGAACACTAGAATATCCTTCCATAAGGTGACTACAATAGATTAACTTCTCTTTTTAATATCTTTGAAATCTAGGACTTTTCCTTCTATTTTTCATAAATAAAAAGATCACCACTTAAATTCAAATTAGATAATAATAAATGATTAGTACAAATCTTTCGAAAACCATCCCAGAACCCAGTGTCACATGTGCATGAGCATCTATTGAAAAGAAAAATAAAATACAACATCTGTCCGAAATACAGTAGACAAGAAATAAATATAAAAAAATACTGAAAGAAACTACACTAGCTGCGGGTCGCCTCAAACAATGCAGCTCACCTAGTCCCAGAATTATCCGCGCTGCTACGCCCCCTAGGCCACTAGAGTTACTTATACCTGTGCAACAAAAATGCACATAAGTGTAGTATGAGTACGTAAACAACGTGTACTCAATGAGTATCCCGCCTAATCTCGAAGAAGTAGAGACGAGATGGTCAACTTTGATACTTACTAGTGGTCCAATAATAATATACTAAATGTGCGAGGATATCAGGGATTTTATATAGCAGTTCTAACTCACAAAGCGAGAAAAATAGGTAAACACCTTCAACAAGTAATAAAGGATTTTCAAGCTTTACTTTTCATTATTTTATCAATTTTTACCAAGCCATGAAAGGCAGTATCCACATTTAAAACTCTTAGAAAAACAATATATATATCATGAGCAAATCATACCGAGGTCGACGACCCGCTCCAACAGAAATGTAAACTATGCACTGTCGGGGGTCGAACGGCTCGAACCATAGATACATCTATTTAATCTTCCGAGGCGTTAGACCCTTTCCATAAATAAACACAACGTACCTTGCTCTGACGCAGGTACACATAGAGATACATGCTCAATCAGTCAATTAAGAACTTATCGGGGATATGTATCCAATTAAAACAATTTTTTTTACAATTCAGAAAAATGATGTTTAATCTCCTTTTAAATTCATTTACTAATCCAAGGTGATTTAAGTAATTCAAGCTATCAGTGGGTTCATAAATAATCCAAGTATAACATGCTTATGAGTCCTAACTACCCGGACAATAGCAAAATAGTGGCTTCGCACGGACTCTTGTCACCTCGTGCGTACGTATCCCCCACAAATAGGAGCACATAATAAATTATTACACCTATGGGGATATTTCTCTCTTACAAGGTTAGAAAGGAGACTCACCTCGCTCCGAAGATCCAAACCAGCATTCCACGCCCTTCCGAAGACTCCAATTGATGCACCGCGCTCAAAAACTAGCTAACGGTTACGCAAATCCATTAATAGATGCTCAATTATTCATTAAAATCTAATTTATAGCAATTCCTAACTCCGATCGAAAAGTTGACAAAAATTGCCCTCGGGCCCACGTGTCCGGAACCTGACATTTTTTGAAGATAAAGATTACCCATGACCTTAGGAACTCAAATATATAATTTTCACTAAATTCCATACTTTATATCGTGGTTAAATTTCAAGAATATAATTTTTAAGTTTTTCCCTCAAAACCCCAAGTTTTTCTACACAATTCATGCTTAAATCCATACATCATTGATGTATTTATCTCATAATAGGTGGGGAAATCTTACCTTGACATAGATGATGAAATCTCTCTTTGAAGCTCTCCAAAAATCGCCCCAAGCCATAAAAAGTGGGTAAAATGAACCAAAACCCCGATTTAAAACAAGTCTTCTGCCTCCAGTCATTTCCATACATGCGGACCCTGGACCGCTTCTACGGTTCCACAGGTGCGGTCACCAGTCGCTTCTGCGATCCACCCTGGCCACCCCAGCTTCTGCTTCTGCGTTTCTTTTTCCGTAGGTGCGGGCACGCATCTACGGCTCTCTGACCGCATCTACGATCCCTACTCCCCTCACCAAAATCCGTATATACGGTCTCCCTGGCCACTTCTATGGCTCCGCACCTGCGGCCAAATCTTCGCAGGTGCGGAAATACCAGATACCAGCTGCGTCAGCCTTTCCTTCAACTCCAAAATCGATCCGTTAACCATCCGGAATCCAGTCGAGGCCCCCGAAACCTCAACCAAACCTACCAACCAATCCCAAAATACGCTACGGACTTGCTCGAGGCCTCAAATCACATCAAACAACACAAAAATCAAGAATTACACCCCAATTCAAACTTTATGAACTTTAAAACTTCAAACTTCTACTTACGATGTTTAAACATATCAAATCACATATGATTGACCTCAATTTTTGCACACAAGTCATATTTGACATTATGGACCTACTCCAACTTTCGGAATCGGATTCCGACACTGATATCAAAAAGTCCACTTCCGATCAAACTTTTCAAAAACCTCAAAATTTCTATCTTTAGCCAAATGGCTTCAAAATGACCTACGGACCTCCGAATTAAATTCCGACCGTGCTCCCAACTCCAAAATCACCATACGGAGCTATTCATAGTCTTGGAATCGCAAACGGACATCGATAACACTGAAATGCACTTCAAGTCAAACATATAAAATTTCTTCTAAAATGCTAACTTCCACAATATGCGCCAAAACACTCCCGGGTTATCCAAAATCCAATTCGGGCATACGTCTAAGTCCAAAATCATCATACGAACCTGCTGGAACCTTCAGATCTTGATTTCGAGGTTGTTTACCCAAAATCCCAATCTTAGCCATTTTCTCCAACTTAAGGCTTCTGAAATGAGAATTTTCATTTAAATTGAACTCTGATGTTCCTGAATTTCAATTCCGGCCATATGCACAAGTCGATATACCTGAAATAAAGCTGCTCATGGCCTCAGACTGCTGAATGACGCGCTAGAGCTCAAAACCACCGATCGGGTCGTTACATGGATAGAAAGAAATATGCGCAAATTTCAGGGGAACAGACAGATACAAGAAAGATTATACGTGACATTGTTCTTCAACTACATATCAAAGGACAACAGAGGATAAAATAGAAGAAGGTATTAGAAGGAGTAGATAGTTTCCCTCTATGAAATGTAGAAGTAGAGGAACTATTAAATGTAAAGGATAGCTGTCTTCATTTTTTGATAGTTTTGTTTCTTGATGTTATTTGAGTCTAACTCCTAAGTCTAAAGGAGGTAGAGGTGCTTTAAATTAATTACTGGTTAAATAAAGTTTTTATATTTGACCAAACAAAAAATTTTCTAATTTACTTATAAGAAGATAATTTATAGCTGCATAAATATTTTTTTTAAAAGTCTTTTTTCTTTCTTAAACTTCGTGCTCAGTTAAACACTACTAATAAGTTAGACCAGAAAGTCTAAATTTTAGTGTTTCTTGGAAAATAAAAAAAGATTTAATAAGCATACTTTTTAGTTGATCTCAAAGCCCTAAAATATAAAAAATAATTAAATAATAATTTTATCCAAGGTCAAATATATGCTTAGGATATAAAATTCGATTAAATATATTTAGTGTTGAGGTTTCATAAAAAAATTTACAAAATTTTAATCGTTACTCTTTAAAAATAAAATTTATACTGGATAAAATTGAATCAATATCCTAAAGATAACATATAAGGTATTATGCTTATATTAATTAATTTTAAAATCTTAAATAATAGGACATCCTACATTGTTCAAATACGGAAAATTATAAAGAAAATATGTAGGAAATTTTCCTTAAAACTAACTTAAATTTCTTATTGATGTCAGTACAATTTATTGCTATTAATTTCAATATATAAATTTGAGTATCTTTTATATCCTTCACTTATCCAATATTCTAATTTAGCTTTTGATTTAATGCAAGTATAATGTCACGACCCAAAATCTACTAAGGGTCATGGTGGCGCCGGACACCTTTGTCAGGCTAGCCGACTAAATTATCAATTAATTACTCTTTTAATACTTTTGAAAATCGAAGGTTTTTCCTTCCATTTTTCATAAATAAATGTTTACTACTTAAACTTCAAATTTAAATAATAACAATTAGTACAAATCCATTGAAAACCATCCCAGAAACCCGGTGTCACAAGTGCATAAGCGACTACTGATAAGTAAAATAAAATACAATATCTGTCAGAAATACAGTGGACAGAAAATTAATAATAAAAGTGCAGAAAGGAACTACTAGTTGCGGGTCGCCTCGCAAATTGCAAATCACCTAGTCCAAGAATTATCCATGCTGCTACACCAGGGCTGCTAGAAGTGTATATATACCTGTACAACAAAAATACACAGAAGTGTAGTATGAGTACGTAATCAACGTGTAATCAGTGAGTATCCCGCCTAATCCCGAAAGGGTAGAGACGAGATGGCCAACTTCGATACCCACTAGAGGTCAATTTACAATATTCTATAAGTGCGAGGATAATCATGGATTTATATAGAAGTTCTAATTGTGAAGCCAGAAAAACAGGCAAACACTTTCAACAATAAATCAAGGGCTTCCAAAGTCTATTCTTTATTATTTTATCAGTTTATATCAAGCCACGTAGGGCCAATTCCACATTTATAATTTTCAAGTAACAGAAAAACATGCACAAATCACACCGAGGTGACGGCCCGCTCAAACAGGAATGTAAACTGTGCACTGCTGAGTGTCGAGCGAAATGAACCATAGATGCATCTATTCTCACAGAGGCATTCAGCCCATTCCATAAATAAACACATATCCTGCTCGCGAATCATCCATGTGACGCATGCACACATAAAATAAACAATCATCCTGCTCGCGAATCATCCATGCGACGCAGGTACACATAATATGTACGCTCAATTAGCCAATTAGAATTTTATGGGGGAATAATTATCCCAAATAAAGCCAATTCTCTTTCAACAATTTAAGAAAATGAAACATAATCTTTTTAGAAATTATTCACTAAGTCAACGTGATTTAAGCAATTCAAGCTGACAATAAGTTACAATTAATCCAAGTATAGTAATCTTTTGGGTCCTAGACTACCCGAACAATAGCATAATAGTAGCCACGCATGGACTCTCGTCATCTCGTGCGTACGTAGCCCCCACAAATAGGAGCACATAACTAATTTAAATCACCTATGGTGTAAATTCCCCCTCGCAAGATTAGAAAGGAGACTCACCTCGCTCCGAAGACTCATAACCGACGTTCTACATTCTTCCGAAGACTCTACTTGATGCACCGCGCTCCAAAACTAGCTAATGGTTATGCAAATCCATTAATATATGCTCAAATATTTATTACAATCTAATTTATAGCAATTCCTAACTCCGATCGAAAAGTTGACCAAAATGCCCTCGGGCCAACGTGCCCGGAATCCAAAATTTATCGAAGATAAAGGTTACCCATGACCTTAGGAACTCAAATATATGATTTTCTCTTAATTCCATACTCAAAATCGTGGCTAAATTCCAAGAATATGATTTTCTAGGTTTTCCACCAAAACCCCAATTTTTATACTAATTTTCATCCCTAAACCCATGTAAAAAACCTGGGACCTAAAATGACCGGTCAGGTCATTACATTCTCTCCCACTTAAACATACGTTCGTCCTCGAACATGCAGAGAACTATACAGGAGTGGTCTGAAATCGCTGTTTAGAACCTCGCTCACCTTCCCGTGCTACCCCAACTTAGCTGAGCACATTAGCTCGATAATTTGTGAAGATATTCCCTTTTATTCAAGCATTTAAGCCTTAGAGCCCGATTCCAACATCCGGAATCCTATGCCAGGCCTGTTTCCAACATACGGTCACCATATCAATCACTACACGCTGTACTCAAACATGACTGCATCACTTTGCTGAATTCACCCTTTGCATTACCCACTCGTAGGGCCACAATAACCTTTTTCTAATCAACTTAGTCAGAATCCTACTAATCTGATGCTCCCATTGCACCCCATGACATATACAGGTCTTACTCTAACCTTTACCATACCACCATGACGGAAGAGATGTACCAACATTCATAATCAATTGCCGAGTCATCCTAGATCAAGGGATCTCGTCTCATCCGATACAACTGCTCAGGCAATAAGCCACCCCAGAAATTGTTAAAATCTCATATGATGCTACCATGCGCCAATAGGACACCAATTAGAATGCAATGCAAAAGGAAAACGAACTCTAGAAGGAATTACCGATCCCCCGCACTAATACGGACTTTCCTCAGAAGATAGGAAATGAAACACACAAAGAAATAGCATATAGAAAACTAGACTCGACATCAAACTGTTGCAGCGCGCAACCCGATCCAAATAACATTCCCATGGTGGCGTGCCACCCGATCCACACATAGATCTCACATAAGGAGATTACACTTCGAGCTAAATCTACCCATTACAATAAAAACATCGAATTTCGATCGCAAGCACGCTAAGTGCATAATACCATCCCTGAGAAAACACATAGCGCTATAGGCTACAAAACTCAAGCACAACTAAAGTGCGGTACAAGATCTGAATCTCAAGAGCCATTCCGCTCACATAACATCATTGCCACGCGGAACCTTAATAGATAAAAATTTACCAAGCTGTCTCATAACTCATACGGCGCAATACATCACTACCTAGAATAGCTGATGACAAATTAACACCCCGACTTTGCCTCCATAAAGAATGCTCGCTGAAACATACACAACTGGCCTGATATAAAGCCCATTTCACATATAAATCAATCCACTAATCTCAAGCCGATTTCTGATTGCACCAACTTGGCGAATAACCTTTCAAAGGTTCATAGTAACTCTCTTTTCCTCAAAACACATCGGGACAACCATTATAATCGGAGTAACCTCCTCAGTTCATAACCCAGTAAACAAAGTGCCCTCCAAGCATAATTTCTAAAATTTAGTAACATTACCACAATCCTCATACTTGGTTTAAATCTTTAAGCAATCAAGTGACTACATGTCACACTTATTCAATCTTCCCGCGGGTCACGCCCTTACAATTTTTCGAAATAAATAATACGTTTTCCCATCTAATCTACTAGATGCACTAACACTAAAAAGCGATCAAGAATCCTTAACCAGAATGCAAATCCTCTTTCACAACACATCCATCTCAGGCAATGCTGAGAACAATACCAATTTACTTAATCATTCAACATCTTCCTTGCTCATCCGTGCCGGTGACATCCTTGTCAACACCGAACTGCAACCTTGATCCTCACTTCGTATTTCCATTCTACTTACTGCACCCAATGTGCCAACATACGATAGAACACGATTTTCATCATAACTCTGAAATCATTAATATTTTAACACTTTATCATATAAGAACTTCGCACTTAACTCACTTCAGAAGAACCATAGCAACACACAGGTAAATTCCCATAACCATAGAATATGCAAATCTGGAAGCAGTGGTCCAAGCCAGCATAACCCTTCCTGATTTTGCTTCCACACAATAAGCCATAACAATAGAAGGCTTCTAAATAACATCAATTGCGGCGGCTGACAAGCTCGATACATACCGTAACGAATCATTTACATAGCTCGATCACGCTGAGGACCCTGACTGCCAACGTCAAGATGCCAAGTTAAACTATGGACGATCAACTACTTTCTTCCAATTTACCCTTGATTGCCTCAAATATATTACCGATTTCATCCAGCACACAACATACTTCATCTGCACCCATCCCGAGTGACCTTGAATCATGAGACCATGATGTCTCAAATCCTACGAACCATTTCGTACCTCCCAATTGCTACATCATAAGCCGAACATCCCGGAACATTCTGTGACTCTTCTCATAAGCTGCTACAAAGCTTGATTCTTATTTGTACCTATAAGCTCGACACCATTAGGCACCACACTTTACCTCTTGATTTCACTAGGACCGTTACTGTGAGCCACCCGCTCTGACTTGGTCCCGAATATAATCAACTCCATAAATCTCATAACATATGAATACCCTATCGATGAGGCACCTAGCAGAATTACTCCCCTTAAAAACCGCTTCCATACAAGGCATAAATCTCGAATTCTTTCCCAAGTTCGAACATGAGCCCATAAGGCCAACCATAGCACATCTTTAATAATTCCTCTGCTCAAATTACTACTTATGGTATTTTTCCGTAGCTGAGATAAACCCTCAGTATGTTATTGATGATAGGCTATAATTATGTATTTTAGTCGATTATTACACTCTAATTTACTGCACTTTAGTTGAATTTGCGCTTTAATCGCTAGTGTTTTACACTAATTGTGTGTTTTATGCCTTTTAGGTGTGATTCCGAGCTATATAAATGTAATGGAATGAATTTAAGTGATTTGAAACTTTGAGGTCTGAGTAAAACCTCAAGGAATTAAGTCGGGATCGTGTTCGGGGGTCAAATTTGATAGTTGAGTACAAACAAAGACTCGATGAGGTATATTGCGCACTGTCAAGTAAAATGCACATCACTTTTTACTCAGAACTCCATTTTGGCTACACAATATATGGTTGGAAATATAAATCAAAGGCATACAACTTTCATGCTTTGAGTTTTTCCAAATTACAAACGGAACAGGGTTAAAAACTGCGGTTTCACCGCGACCGCGACAGAACCGTGGCAAAGTGCAGACGCAGACTATTAAAGAATCAGAGGCCATGTTTGGCCGCGGTTTGACCGTGACCACGTCAAAACCGTAGTAGGAGGCGGAAATTCCAGGGACTTATGTGAAAAACATGGTATTTTAAGCCCTAAACCCTATATAAAACAAACGAGGCCGGCCAAGAACAAGGAGGGACATATTTTGGACACAAATTAGACCTAAGGAGGCAAGAGACACTACTTTAGGGGTTAGACAACACCCTTGGAGGCAATAACACATTGGGAGCAAGGCGGAGAATTCTTCCACGAGTTTTTCCTTCCTCTTCCTAGTTTTCATTGTTGGTTATGACTTTTAGTATTGTAGTTTTACATACTATTATGAATAGCTAATTTGTTATCTAGAGTTTTGATAGAACCTTTTGTAGGATAAATTCTTGTTATGTTTTTATATAATTGAGCCATAGCTTTTCTCTATTTGTTCAACTACGTTTATATTCTGGTTGATTGAAGAGCTCTCAATTAGTCGTGCCTATTTAGTATGCATAACTCGGGAGAGAGTGCATATTTAGGTAATTGTTGAACAACACCACTCCCAAAGTATATGAAGGATCAATAACCGAGGGTTTAAAGGTGAGATTAGGGATAACGAAGTCTTGGGTGCGATCTGAAATGAGTTGTATTAAAAACCAGCTAGCGTAGCTCGGGAGAGTGCGTCTAGTAAATTGTCATAATTACTCGGGAGATATTTACGGTTATAAGAGTGCTCATAATCGGTAGAGAATACTTAAGCGAAATTATAGAAGACATAGTGGGAAGGATTCCAACAATTGGGAAAATCATAACTCTAGACCTCCTTAATCTTTTCTCTAACCCTCAGTATCATTAGTTATTAATTTACTATTTTAATTTGTTAGTTAATTATTTAAACACAAGAATCTTAATATCTATAGGTTAGGAATTGTTCAAGCTTGTCTTCTTGGTAATAGTTAACACTTGTAGCTAAACCTTAGTTCTCTGTGGGATTCGACCCCGGACTTGTAAACTGGATTATATTTGCAACGACCGCATTGTTTTTTTATAAGGCATAGTTGGGTGTGATCAAATTTTGGCGCTGTTGCCGGGGAACTAACGGTGTAGATGTAGGTGTACATATTACTAGGTTTCAAGTTTAAACTTTTATTTTTATTTTGTATTTGATTTTTTTCTTTTATTTTTTTGTTTTACGTGTTGATTTTTTTTAAAATAAAAAAAAATATGGCATCATGGTATTATGAAAGTTTTGATGTTGGTAATTCTACTTTTAGTCCTCCTTATGCATATTGTGATGAAAATCACCCTTGCTAAAATTATCAAAATATTCCCGAGAGCGAGTTTTTTGCACCAACTCAATCTTATATGTGGAATGTATGTGCTATGTGTGGTGGTCAAGATGGTCACTTTCATGGTTGTACGTATATTTCTTATCTTCCCCCAACCCCTTATTATGATGATTCTACGTTTTCTTGTGAGGATAATAGGAACAAAGAACCTAAGGAAGCTGACCTAAAGAAGTTCGAAGATATGTTAAAGTGCATTATAGAACAACAAAGTAAAATACAACTGCAGATAGAAAGGCAAGATGAAACTATTCGCAACTTAGAAGCTCAAGTGAGTCAACTAGTTAAAGCTTTTGATGCTCAATATGTCAATATTATGGATAGTAGCCAAGATCAGTTTGTAGTAGAGACGGAAATTGAGGTGCCAATGGAAGGGTCCAAAGTAGAAACCCAACACTCTAATCATCTAGAATTTGAGGATGTCGATGTTGAAGAAGTAATACTAGAGTCAACCAGTGACGTTGAAGATACAAGTTTAGTTGACTCTAGTGTTTTGGGTGTTGAGGAGGTCAAAAATCATGATGTTCATGTATTGGAGTGTGTTAGACCTCATTCCAAACACTTCTCTACATTATGTTCAGACAGTGAAATGGGAATGGATCTTTATGAGCATAAAAAGGAGTCCAAGGAAGAGGTAGATGTGCCTTATATTTTGAAATTCTCAAGGCCGTCTAGGCATGGTGACCCTCCTCGGTCGAGAGCCAAAAAGTGCAAAAGACTCTATCTAATTTTTGGCTCGCAAGAATTTATACCGCCCCAAGAGCATAATCATAAGCTTGAAGCAAAACTTGGGATGCGATTATAAGTTCAAAGTGGAAGCAGAAAGTGATTCATGTCGTGCCGCGGCGTTAAATCAAGCGCTTGTTTGCTAGTGTTTCAGCCTTTGGCCTATCAGGGAGTTTCTTTTACCCTCTTGTATGTATGGATATGCATTGGGGATAATGCACAACTTTAAGTGTGGGGTGAGGAGATTGTCTGGGTGACTTTTCATGCTACTTTAGCCGTGTTTGTTTTTTTTTAAAATTGGACTTTTCCTGATGACGGATCTTCTAGACAGTTTTCTTTAGGGAAGTAAGTCTAAAGAAAATACCAAAAAGATTTTTTGTTTTGTTAGGTATTGTAGAAATTACCCCTTGGTTTTTTTTTAAACCACGGTTCTTCTCCAAGGGTTTTATTTGAACCGAGTGTAGTTAGTTTTTTTTAGGAGTAAGAGCCATTGTGTTGTGCTTTGAATTGAAGCAATATCTCTTGACTTTGTTATGCCTTGAGAATAGTGAGTACTTTGGTTGTGACGCTTAGGCTCAGTTTTTGACTCTTGGAGAACTACCTTAAATTGTATTATCTTAACTTTGCTTAACTGCTTTAACTAGAGTGTCTATGAATCCAATCCTGAGTGAGTTATGTGCCATGTGTGTGTAAGGTTTTGCGTTATTCAGTGCATTGCATTTGATGCCTAGAACTTACCTTGTGTGTTTGCAAAGCGAAATAGTAGTGTTGTTCAGTCTTGAAAGTGATATAGGCATTTCTTATTGAGCCAGATATGTATATTTTACCCACCTAATTGTTATGTATCGTAGTTAACACCTTTGAGCCTGTAATCCTGTTTCTTTGGCAACCACATTACAAGCCTTACCAATTTGTTTGAATTAACCATCTATTTGAACCTTTTCACCTCTCATGAGCACTTGAATTGTTATGAACTTTGTAAAAGTTAAATTGTGGGGTGGTTGGTTTGGCTTTTGAGTGGAACTAATTGAATAAGGAGAAAGGTGCACGATTTTGAAAAAAAAAAAGGAAGAGCCACTTGAATTGAAAAAATATATATATATATATATAGTTGGATTGTTGTGAAGAAAAAAAAATTCCTTGATAAATGGTGGCTTTTGACATAAGTGTGCTTAAAGAAGAATGGGGTAATTTACATTGATGTGAAGGTGGAATTATGGTTTGACATAAGTATGGGGTTTGAATGTTAAAGTATATGTATTAAAGTTCTTAGAGAGGTGTAATCACTCTTATATCTAAATGTATCCTACCCGTCCCGTAGCCAACATTACAACCAAATAAAGTACTAATTGGCCAAAATATCCCATCAGTCGCGTCATTCTGACTTTTTACATGTGTCACTCATTGGCAAGTTGCCTCTGAATGCAGGTCCCATGGAGTACTCCCCAAGGACACCCTCTCGCTCGAGGGACACCGAGACTCTACCTCGACATCACATTATCATATTGGTAATCCCTTATTTTGTTCTAACTCATTTCAAATAAAGCATACATATATGATTACAGGTGTATCAGCCAAAGTTATACCGATGATGTCAGGCCGAAGCCAATTCTGGTCCTACTCCTCCAAAGGTATTAAACCTCGTGACAGACGCAAAGTTAAAGCATCTAGCTGCAAGCGACAGGAGGAGATCCCTCACATTGCCCATGACAGGCGTTTCCCTCAAATGAGGTCAAAAGGTAGGGACAATCACGTCCTCGGCTAGGCCTGACCGAACAAGGAATATGACTGCCACTAGGCCTACACCCAGGAATGCAGCATCCTTTTATCATTTACTTGTCCTATCTTGTTGCTAATCTGTACGCCGGTAGCCAGCCAAGGCATTCAGTAGCTCTAGATCCCGCTCGAGGATCCACAGCCACCACGGGGCTGCCGAGCACTCTTTCCTCAATTAGGTTTCTATCAGGAAGAAGGTTCCTCCAACGAGATTATTAGCAGAACTACATGTCCCCAGGGAAGGGACCCGACAAGTCTATGATCTCTTTCGAAATTTTCCAATATGGAATCATACAAGCACGTCGGATAATCAGGGAAGCCACACCCATGTGGACCAGATTCATAGCAACAAGACAATATGTATTTACAATATATATTTTTGTCAAGCAATAAAGAATATTTTTTAAGCATTCCATGCGTCGAAGAAAAATATTTTGGCTTATCCTCAGCAAAAAACCTCTATATCAAATGCGTCCCGAAACGCTCGGAGATTTAAACAATTCAGCACCCCGACGACCCAGTATCAGGGCTTCGGGCTCATGAAGCCCTCACAATATGGCTCCAAGTCTGTAAAAGGTGGTATTCAAGCCTAAACTTATCCGATATATTTTGAGACTCAACATGATAAATTCGACAACTTACGCGACGCTAGGGTCGGAACTTTGGGCTCACCAATTCTCCAGAAATTAGCTCCGAGCTCACGAGAAGATGTCTTCAAGCAAACTAGATTACTCGGAGACTGTCCCCAATCACCACGCACTAGAAAATCCAAAATTGTACGACCATAAAGGGCAGCCTTTGTGAAAACAGATCTATTCTCCATAAACTGTAAGACCTCAATAGGTATGGCACATTGTAAGACCTCAATAGGCATGAAACATCCTGCAGTTTAGGCTATACGTCGCATTTGTAATAACCCCTAAAGGGCATACCCTCGGTGTAGGCACCTAAAACTGTTTCTTAGGATCAAAAATGGCCCCGACCAAACACACATGACTCCAGTCGAAATGGCTGCTACAGCCCCAAAAACGCGACTCGGGGACGCCCGATTGTTGCTAAAAAATCCTGCGAATCTACTTCGGAAAGAGCTGGTTAAACATAGGCTTCCTCAATAAGCAAAAAATGAGTTCCGACCACGTGGACTCAAAAATCGCAAAAGCGTCGATCTACTCGACCTATGGGGTATGAACCTTCTGAGGTGCTCAAAACATCGCCGACTACGACTTGAAATCGAGGTTCTTTTAGAACCGACAATGGGCCAAGGCAAAATAATCAATAAGACCTTAACTGGAGGAAAAAAGTCTACAAAAAGCAACCGGGCCTCACATCAAACAACGTAAGTTCCATTGCCGATGGCTAAGCAAAGCCTCCATGCCTCACACCGAAAGGTCTCTACGACCATCAGCTAAAAAATTGACAACTTGAGGATTAAAGTGAGCTCGAATCATGAAATGATTCAGAGACCAGATCGAAAATAGTTAAACTAAGGAAAGCATTCGCGACCCATATCGAAAGGTCCCTGCGACCGAACATCATAAGTGCCATTATCGCCGGCTAAAAAAAGCCTCTGTGCCCCATATCGAAAGGTCTCTATGATCAAACAGCGTAAGTGCCATTATTGCCGGCTAATCATGCCTCCAGGCCTCATTCTAAAGGGTCTCGATGACCAATTAGCAGAAAGGCCATTATCGCTGGCCAAGAATTGAGATGAGATTTAAGGGTCGATTACAGCTCAAATCACAACGAGACTCAGAAACTGAACCCAGAAAATCGCAAAACGCCCAAGAGTAGAGAATGAAAGTGATTATCACCAGCCCAAACTAGCTCGAGGGTAAAATAAGCTCGATTTAGGATCCCAACTCGGAGATTGAACTCGAGGGAATTCAATCACAATACACCCAAAAGCACGACCCAAACAACGCTATCAACGGTCGCAACAAATCTCCAAGCCATGTGCCGACAAAATGGCATCTGTCCAAGAGTATAGAGGGTCATCACCCTCCGCCCATGCAGGCGAGAAAAAACCAGAAGGCCAATCAGAGTTCGAGTTGTATCATGACTCAGGGACCAATTTCACAAACCGGTCTACGCGATAAAAAACAACGACAAAAAAGGCACAAAAGGAATAATCCTTTAAAATTCTTCTTACATTACATACGATAAAAACCTTATCCACCTACAGGCACGCCTTGCACGCGCTGGAAACCAAGTTAAAAATTTGTAGGATCTATATTTTACGCCAAAGGGCTACAACCAGTCAAGACCTCCCTTTATAACGTCCATGAGGAGTGACCTAGCATCGTGCTCGTCCGCCCTTGCTTGAGCCAATTCCTCCGAGAGAATAAAGCCCCTCGCTCCAACTTCCTCGAACACTTCTCTCCGGGATCAGCAGCTAACATATTCCTCGATCCTCTTGTCACGATCAAGGGCTTGACTCAACATAGATTGAGTGTGAGCAGCCTTCTTTATGCAAATCGCCATCTCAAGATCTGCCCTAGTTCAGCTCAGTGCCGCTTCTGCACGGGCATCGATTATCTTGGCCCTGACCTTCAAGAGGTCAAACTCCAGTCTCTCGATCATATCCACATGAACCTTGGTGTTACTACGGGATAAATTGAGCTGGGCTTCGAAGGTAGGGATCTTTGCTGAGGCACTCATCTCCTCCAAGGCTTGAGCTCGCACTTGGCCCCTTAGTTCCTCGCAAGCTGCCCTGACACGGTTCACATTACCATTAAGGTACTCTAAGGCCTTTGTCTTTTTCTGCAGCAACACAACAAGAAGAAGTTATCCTTAAAATTGAAAAGAAGCAAAGAACGCACGACAGAAAATTACTTGCTCCATTAAATAGCTCTCATAGTTTGAGGTCCGACTCACCTCATATCGCCAATGCTTCAGCTCAACTTCTTTTTCCTTGCAAAGAAGCCTAAGGGATTCTCCTTCATCCTAAACCCTTTGGAACTTGGTCTTTTGACGAAACAACTCAAACTTAAGCCTATTACATGCTTGCCCAGGAAAGATTCAGTAAGAGGAGGATGACACGGGGTATGAGAGAATTACGCACAAACTCACCACGAAGTGAAGATGGCAGGTATCCTCCAAATCAAAATACACTCCTGATAGTGCCATCCCGGGCATAACATGCTCACTCCAGTGAGCCACTTGCCGAGAAACAGGCACCCCAGGGACAAACAACTCGGGTGATGCCCCATCTTAAAAAACACGAGCTGGGCCAACACCACTAGAAGCTCTTTCATATGATAGGTCCCGGACCCTCTTTCTTCTACCGTCTCTCGGCTCGGAGGCCGATGACTCCATATCTTCTCCAGGAAAGCGCTGCCTTGCCCAGAGAATTGCCTGATATCTACAAAAACAACGAATCCAGGGTAAATAAGATGGGAAAAGGATACCTCGAGTACATATCAGCAAAATTAAAGCAACATACGCACGTACCATGATTGTCTACTCCCTACCTAATGCGAGACATAGCTCGCCACCATCGTTCGTCACAAGACGAATGGGTCACCAGCCTCCGAACCTAGCTGGGCAAATGATGAACTTGCTCTAGCGTCCACGAAATTGCTACAACAAAGGGAATAACACTGATTAGTTGGCCGATTTTTGCCATGAACAAACTCATAAGGAACAACAATGCACCTCACTTATGTGCCCTTCAAGAAATGGCAGAAACTCCACAAGAATGATATCGGTCATCCTAACTTGGACAAACTAACTGGCCCACTCTCGATCTCCACCTTCATCATCGTTAAAAATGAAGGGAATGGGTGAGAGACCCCTCAAGGTTAGTAGTCCTTGATGGTGGAAAGGCCGATACAGCATGATGAGATGGTCGAGCGTGGACTGAAGTCCGACTTTTCCGCAAAAAATCTCATCATCAGCACCGTTCACCAAAATGATGGATGAATCTGTGCTAGGGTAATCCGATACTTCAAGCAAAAGTCAAGCAGAACCTTATCAAGAGGGCCAAATGTAAAAGGGTATAGGTACACGCTCAAGAACCCATCAGAAGAGTCCGTGATGACTTCACGTGGGGAAAGAACCCACAGCATCATCCCCTCACTCTATCCACAGTATCTCCTTACATCTCTAGGTATTCTATCATCAAAGACACCATCTCTAGAGTGAAGTCATTTGACTTTCCAACACCGGGAATGACTTTCCGTGTCCCTTGCCTTAACTATTTCGAAGTGGTTGCCATGACTAAAGAAGAACTAACAAAAAAAATACAAAGAAGCACAAACATTTTTTGCACTTTAAAATATGGAAGAACAATTGCCCAAATATAGTGAAGTCTCACAAAAAGGCCGAAGCCACCCCTGTTATATACAAAAGGCAACTGCAAAGTCACCTACCAGATGTAAGCATCAGGAAGCCAATGGCCTCGATACGGATCGACGCGTCAATACCCGACCTAGGAAATATTCTCCAACAGGAGACCAGGCTCGAGAATCCATGCAAATTATCTCCATGCTCCAGGCAGCATTTCATATTAGGAACCTCCATTTGCTAAGAAGCACGGTCACATGAGCTCCATGGCGCCGATGCCAGATGCGAGGCGTGCTCCCGAGATCACGATTCCCTTTTCGGAGGAGAAAATACAGGAAGCTCTGATCTTCAAAGATCCACGAGGCCCTAACGAAGTGCCTCGCACATAGGCAAACTCTTCAAAAAGAAGCCAACCTTACACTCTTTGGAAGAGTTATCAACATCAAAATCAACAGGGCCAACCGAGGCACCCAAGGATTACCTTCATCTGGGGTATCGTTCCTAAAGGCCCCAGAATTTGATACAAGATAGCCAAACGATCTTGCAGGCCCTAGAAACTCAAGTTTATCCGGCCTGTCCTCCCTCGGTCCAAATTACTATAAAAAAGAAGGCGGGGGAGAGCCCTGCCCATTAGTTGGAGACCAGAACGAGCTACTGCAACAAGGTACCATGGCCCATAAGCAATAGAAGGCAATCAAAAATCCCGAAGGGTGTAAAAGCAAATAGGCACCAAAAGGGAAGCAAAAGTTTATCGTATGCAGCCTAAAAGGACCGTCTACATCCAGATCAATTAGGGTTCTGGGGCACCCAAAGGTGACCGACATCACGAAGCATTATCCCTGGAAGCCCCAGAACTCAACGCGTTATCTCCGAATAGCCAGGGAAACTCTTGCAAGCACTAATCCATTTAGTCGACCCATAGTTGTCCTGAAGGACGACAATGGCCTGAAAGCATGATGAAATAGAGCAAATTCGAAACTAGAGGTCAAAAAAGTTCATTTCTCATTTATAAAGTTTACAAGTACAAAAGCCCCCGAGGGGTCACAACGTTCGATTACAAAAGTCCCAGAAATTCATCACATTTGAAGAAAAGTCTACAAAGAGTTCCAAGTGCAGATACGACAAAAGAGGATACATCAAAAAAAAACCTAAGATCTATTCTACCCTTGAGGGCATGCCTCTGACAATGTCACCCTGGTCCCTCAAAGTAACACTTCAGGGACAATGACGAAAAAGAAGGCGAAGGGAGCAGGAAAGGGATGAAAAAATGCAATAGCTCTCTGAAGCTCGAGGACCCTCATTGGAAAAGGAAGAATAGGAGAGATGATGGGTCGAACAATCCACGGTCCCACTTGTATGGCTGCTTCGAATACTCACATTTGAGCATTGAGCCGTGCAAACTCCCGACATAGGACGGAGCTCCATGGTGATCCAGGAGATAAAGGTGAGCAGCAGTGGATAATTCGAGCACCCTTTTGAGCAGCGGTGCATAATCCGAAAAGCCATCTATGCAAATGAGAAACCAACTCTTCATCCATCACCATCTCGATCTAATGGTAGCAGTAACATCCAACGTACCAATGACTAGAATGATGTCGGAACGACATGTTTACGTTCAATAAAGGAAGACCCCGACAGAAGGCCTCGATGCAGCTTGGAATATGTCCTCCAAATAGCCTCGAGACAGAAAGTTCCCATCATGATAATCAAAGACAAAAGAAGATAATGGGAAGGAAGAAGCAAACATGCCAGCAAAACTGTTGAGATGAAAGATGCAATGCCATAGAACGCCCTCATTTATAGAGGGGAAACGACACGATTATTCATGCTCTAAAAAATTGACCGACTGGTATAATTACTACCTTCTTGAAAAAACAAACCGATGACAGGACTTTTGCCTCAAGCAGAAATGACCAGGACATTGAGCAAAGATCTACAAGACACAACACCTGCCACGGAAGATTGCACCATGATCTAAATCGCCACTATAAAATCGCTAAAAGGATCTTGAGGAGTCGAGTGTCAGAATCATTTTCCATCACTTCGTCATGAGAAATGCGGATACTATCTGTACGTAGTAAAATCAAAAGACTTGATTTTTGCTATCAAGACAATTTTGGAAGCCTTACCCGAGACCCCGAGGGTGGAAGGCACAATCGAGTTCCCAGCCTAAGGTTCATTGAGGTACAAATTAAAGGAAGTAGGGCCCGAGGTTAGAGTGAGAAAAGAGGTCTCCGAAGCACATGGCTACACCTGACAGGGCCAACCTATCTATAGCCACCTAAGAGGACGTGCGTTAGTCCGTCCAATATTTATACTCTTGTAAATAATATATACATACTTTACTGGGTCCCCTCTTGTATATAAGATGGATTAACCCCAGCTTGTAAGGTGCTGATATTGCTCAACTTCTCCAATAAGCAATAATGCTCTAGCATTTTATTGATCTTCATTTTCCTTTCATCATTTAGCTCAAGATTGACGGTATAAGGCCATGTTTATCTATATCTTTACCTGTTATCCCCTTCCCGACTACCCTCGATAAGACCAAGATAGGTTTGAGGCCTGGCCCCGAGGTATCTACTGGCTTGCTCTAAGCCTGGGAATGTCCCCTTACTAGTTCGATTATCTCTTTGGCTAACTCGATATTTATCGTCTTACTTCATGTTTTAACACCAATCACCCTTAAAAACTATCTCGGGAATATATCACGTATATTTACGAATTAAATTGTTGTTACCATTTTCACGGTAAACAACAGTGATCTCATAATCAAAAGCAATCAAAGTGTTGATTACAAAGTCATCTTTGCTTTTGGCCATTTTCCAGTTCTTCAGTGGCACCTTGAAGCGATCAAGAACAATTGTAAAAATAAACCCATAAGGAGTGGCATGGTGCTTGGAGCCATTGATAACCCTATCCGGTAGCTTGATAATAAACTCAGGCCAGATGATCTGCCTTGCACTTTCATGACACTCCATCAGCACCAAGTCCATGTAATTAGTAGTGTTTCTTCTTTCCTGTCGAGTAAGCGAACACTTGTTGACAAATTCAAACAAGACTTTGTGCTGTGGCCTCATTTCACTCTTCTATACAGCCTTAGCCTCATTCACTTTTGCAGTATCATAGAATCTCCTCGTAATTTCAAGGGCAGTAGGAAGGGAGTCCAAACATGGCCACCTTTTCCTTGTGTAGTCACCATACACTTAGAGGGTATGTTAAGGATCTCACCCAGCTCCTTTGTATCAAAGGTCACTTGAACTCCTTTAACCTGGCTGGTAACTCTGCCATCCTTGACCTCTGCATTTGCCATGAATTGAATGATCTCATTACTGGCTAGTCTTCCATCCATCTGAAGGACCATGTCCTTCCAGCCCTGAGCAGCTAAAGCATCCACCAATCTTACCATTCTTGGTTCCACCAATTCTTTCAACAATCTACCTTTCAAAATTTTTCCTTTGCCAAACTTGGCTAGCTTGTCTTGTTCAACATCAGACTCACTCAATTTTTCACCACTCCATTCCCCCTCCTATGTAATTCGAACTTGTTTATTTTTCACTCCAGACCTTGTCCTCTTGGCTAATGAAGGTTCATGAGCCTTAGACAAAGATAAAGACTTCTTGGAAGAAGTCTTGGTCTTTTTAGGCTTGGGGGTATGAACATCCATTGTTGTATGTTCCTCCTGATGGACCTGTTCTACCTCCTCAACATCAACAGCTTCAGAGGACTCTAAAACCTTACCTTTTTATTTATCCTTCCTCTTCTTCTTGCTTTCAACCAAAGCCTTTTGTAATTCACTCTCACTCTGTTTCACCCTACTTCTTGTGGCTCTTCCCATTGGTAACAGAATTTCAGTAGTTGTTGCGGAAGAAGCCTTTCTTTTCTCGGAAGGTTTTGCAATGCTAGGGGATTTTGGTATTGGAGTTCTCCTTTTCTTTGGATCATAACTAGCACCTACTTTCTTTGGAAGGTTTGCTAAGGCCTCTTCAATAGATGAACCAGGTTCATCTTCCTGTGAACTTAGATTAACCAACCCTTCAGTAACCTCCCCTGAACCACTTCCCCCTCGCTTCTTGCCACATTTTCCCACAGTTGCATGTTCGACCCCACAAATAGCTAGTACCATCAATTTAGAGGTGGGTGAAGAACCAACCACTCCTTTCTCTTTTTTCCTCACATCACTACATACACACTCACTCTCATTTTCTTTTTCACCTTTGTTTTTACCACCTATCCTTCTTGACTAAGGCAATTCCACATTCCTAACAGACCAACCAAACTAAACCTATTGTCTAAATTTTCAGCCAAAGAAGAACGTACCTCGGAAGGGGAGTTTTGAGCCTTCTCAGAGTCAGAAGACTTAGTTCTTACCCCCTCACTCGCTGATTTGAACGAATCGTGTGATTTCTCAGAATCTCGGGCCTAACTTATCTTCAATTTCTCGTTCAATTTCTTTGAAACAGCACCGATTGCCAATATTTTGCGAGCAAGCATTATACACGCCTTCTCCTAGGCTGCGAGTTTATACTGGGTGGAGAAGGTGTGGAGGAACCAGAAGGGGATGACGGTGAAAGAGGGCTGGATTATCTTGAGGGTTCGACATTGTAACTGATTTCTTGTTTGGCATTTGGAAGAGAGAACGATTTAGAGTGATTTTTGACGGTTTGGAATGGTGAGGGTGGCAAAAGCTGATGATGGGTATTTAAAGAGATAACCTTATTTAATGACTAATAATAGATTTTTTAGTCAGTTAGAGGTCTAATCAACCTAAAATTTTATCCAGCATGTCCTCCCTCGGTCCAAATTACTATAAAAAAGAAGGCGGGGGAGAGTCCTGCCCATTAGTTGGAGACCAGAACGAGCTACTGCAACAAGGTACAATGGCCCATAAGCAATAGAAGGCAATCAAAAATCCCGAAAGGTGTAAAAGCAAATAGGCACCAAAAGGGAAGCAAAAGTTTATCTTATGCGGCCTGAAAGGACCATCTACATCCAGATCAATTAGGGTTTTGGAGCACCCAAAGGTGACCGACATTAGGAAGCATTATCCCTGGAAGCCCCGGAACTCAACGCGTTATCTCCTAATAGCCAGGGAAACTCTTGCAAGCACTAATCCATTGAGTCGACCCAGAGTTGTCCCGAAGGACGATAATGGCCTGAAAGCATGAGGAAATAGAGCAAATTCGAAACTAGAGGTCAACAAAGTTCATTTCTCATTTATTAAGTTTACAAGTACAAAAGCCCCGAGGGGTCACAACGTTCGATTACAAAAGTCCCAGAAATTCATCACATATGTAGAACAAAAGCATTCAAAAAGTTCCTAGTGCAGATACGACAAAAGAGGATACATTAAGAAAAAACCTAAGATCTACTCTACCCTCGAGGGCATGCCTCCGACAATGTCACCCTGGTTCCTCAAAGTAGCACTTCAGGGACAAAGACGAAAAAGAAGGCGAAGGGAGCATGAAGGGATGAAAAAAATGCAACAGCTCTCTGAAGCTCGAGGACCCTCATTGGAAAAGGAAGCATCGGAGAGACGACGGGTCGAATAGTCCTCGGTCCCACTATGGTTGCTTCGAATACTCACATTCGAGCATTGAGCCGTGCAAACTCCTGGCTCAGGACGGAGATCCATGGTGATCCAGGAGATAAAGGTGAGCAGCGGTGGATACTCCGAGCCCCCTTTTGAGCAGCGGTGCATAATCCGAATCGCCATCTATGCAAATGAGAAACCAACTCTTCACCCATCGCCATCTCGATCCAATGGTAGTAGCAACAACCAACGTACCAATGACCACGGTGATGTCGGAACGACATGTTTACGTTCAATAAAGGAAGACCCCGACAGAAGGCCTCGATGCAACTTGGAATATATCCTCCAAACAGCTTCGAGATAGAAAGCTCCCATCATGATAATCAAAGACAAAAGAAGATAATGGGAAGGAAGAAGCAAACATACCAACAAAACTATTGAGATGAAAGATGCAATGCCATAAAACGCCCTCATTTATAGAGGGGAGACAACATGATTATCGATGCTCTAAAATGTTTACCGATGGGTATAATTGCTACCTTCTTGAAAAAACAAACCAATGACAGGACTTTTGCCTCAAGCAGAAATGACAGGACATTGAGCAAAGATCTACGAGACACGCCACCTGCCACGGAATATTGCACCATGATCTAAATTGCCACTATAGAATGACCAAAAGGAGCTAGAGGAGTCGAGTGTTAGAATCATTTCCCATCACTTTGTCATGAGAAATGCGTATACTATCTGTACGCGGTAAAATCAAAAGACTTGATTTTTGCTATCAAGACAATTTTGGAAGCCTTACCCGAGACCCCGAGGGTGGAAAGCACAATCAAGTTCCCAGCCTAAGGCTTATCGAGATACAAATTAAAGGAAGCAGGGCTCGAGGTTAGTGCGAGAAAATAGGTCTCCGAAGCACATGGCTACACCTGATAGGGCCAACCCATCTACAGCCTCCTAAGAGGACGTGCGTTAGTCCGTCCAATATTTCTACTCTTGTAAATAATATATACACACTTTACTGGGTCCCCTCTTCTATATAAGAGGGATTCACCCCACCTTGTAAGGTGATGATATCGCTCAACTTCTCCAATAAGCAATAATGCTCTAGCATTTTATTGATCTTCATTTTCCTTTCATCATTTAGCTCAAGATTGACGGTATAAGGCCATGTTTATCTATATCTTTACCTGTTATCCTTTTCCCGACTACCCTCGATAAGACTGAGATAGGTTCGAGGCCTGGCCCTGAGGTATCTACTGGCTTGCTCTAAGCCCGGGAATGTCTCCTTACTGGTTCGATTATCTCTTTGGCTAACTCGATCTTTACCGTCTTACTTCATGTTTTAACACCAATCACACTTAAAAACTATCTCGGGAATAGATCATGCATATTTACGAATTAAATTATTATTACTATTTTCATGGTAAACAGTAGTGATCTCATAATCACAAGCAATCAAAGTGTTGATTACAAAGTCATCTTTGCTTGTGGACATTTTCCAGTTCTTCAGTGGCACCTTGCAGCAATCAAGAACTATAGTAAAAATAAACCCATAAGGAGTGGGATGGTGCTTGGAGCCATTGATAACCCTGTCCAGTAGCTTGATAATAAATGTAGGCCAATTGATCTGCCTTGCACTTTCAAGACACTCCATCAGTACCAAGTTCATGTAATTAATAGTGTGTCTTCTTTCCTGTCGAGTAAGCAAACACTTGTTGACAAATTCAAACAAGACTTTGTGTTGTGGCCTCATTTCACTCTTCTGCACAGCCTTAGCCTCATTCACTTTTGCAGTATCGCAGAATCTCCTCGTAATTTCAAGGGCAATAGGAAGGGAGTCCAGACATGGCCACCTTTGCCTTGTGTAGTCACCATACCCTTAAAGGGTATGTTAAGGATCTCACCCAGCTCCTTTGTATCAAAGGTCACTTGAACTCCTTTCACCTGGCTGGTAACTCTTCCATCCTTGTCCTCTGCATTTGCCATGAATTGAATGATCTCAATACTGGCTAGTCTTCCATCCATCTGAAGGACCATGTCCTTCCAGCCCTGAGCAGCTAAAGTATCCACCAATCTTACCATTCCTGGTTCCACCAAGTCTTTCAACAATCTACCTTTCAAAATTTTTCCTTTGCCAAACTTGACCAGCTTGTCTTGTTCACCATCAGACTCACTCAATTTTTCACCACTCCATTCCCCTCCTCTGTAATTCAAACTTGTTTGTTTTTCACTCCAGACCTTGTTCTCTTGGCTAATGAAAGTTCATAAGGCTTAGACAAAGATGAAGACTTATTGGAAGAAGTCTTGGTCTTTTTGGGCTTGGGGGTCTGAACATCCATTGTTGTATGTTCCTCCTGATGGACCTGTTCCAAGGGACTCTACAACCTTACCTTTTTCTTTATCCGTCCACATCTTCTTGCTTTCAACCAAAGCCTTTTGTAATTCACTCTAACTTAGTTTCACCCTACTTCTTGTGGCTCTTCCTATTGGCAATGGAATTTCAGTAGTTGTTGGGTAAGAAGCCTTTCTTTTCTCGGAAGGTTTTGCAATGCTAGGGGATTTTGGTATTGGAGTTCTCCTTTTATTTGGATCACAACTAGCACCTATATTCTTTGGAAGGTCTACTAAGGCCTCTTCAATAGGTGAACCAGGTTCATCTGCCTGTGAACTTAGATTAACCAACCCTTCAGTAACCTCCCCTCAACCACTTCTCCCTCGCTTCTTGCCATATTTTTCCACAGTTGCATGTTCGACCCCATATATAGCTGGTACCATCAATTTAGAGGTGGGTGAAGAACCAACCACTCCTTTCTCTTTTTTCCTCATATCACTACATACACCATCACTCTCATTTTCTTTTTCTCCTTTGTTTTTACCACCTATCCTTCTTGACTCAGGCAATTCCACATTCCTAACAGACCAACCAAAATAAACCTATTGTCTAAATTTTTAGCCAAAGTAGAACGTACCTCAGAAGGGGAGTTTTGAGCCTTCTCAGAGTCAGAAGACCTAATTCATCCCCCCTCACTCGCTAATTTGAATGAATCGTGTAAGTTCTCAGAATCTTGGGCTTAGCTTATCTTCAATTTCTCGTTCAATTTCTTTGAAAGAGCACCAGTTGCCAACGTTTTGCGAGCAAGCATTATACACTCCTCTTTCTAGGTTGCGAGTTTATGCAGGGCGGAGGAGGTGTGGAGGAACCAGAAGGGGATAACGGTACAAGACTGCCTAGATTATCTTGAGGGTTCAACATTGTAACTGATTTCTTGTTAGGCTTTTGGAAGAGAGAACAATTTAGAGTGATTTTTGACGGTTTGGAATAGTGAGGGTGGCAAAGGATGATGATGGGTATTTAATGAGATAACCTTATTTAATGACTAACAATAGATTTTTAGTCAATTAGAGGTCTAATCAACCTGAAATTTTAGGTTGAGTGAATTATTAAGCTTCCCTCAATTTTAAAATGTGGTGAGAATTCTAGTAGAGACGAAACTGGTTCAAAACAAACAGATAGGATTTTTTGGTGTTTTTGAAAATAGGTAGGAATCTGCTCATGATTTAAATGTTGATATTTCTAATTGTGCATAGCATAGAGAACATACCTCGTTATTCAGATGAACCAATACTAATGAACCGAGTTCTTCATTTAGAATTCTCTTGATCATGCTTCAATTTCCCAAATAGAGAAAATTTTGTTAGAGATCAGTGAGTCATACCAACACACGTCACATGAGTATACTATTTATAGTATGAAACTGAGTAAAAATTAATCTAGATATTTACACAAGTTCCAGATTTCCTATCCAAAAGATTGTTTCTCAATTTTTTCATTGTGCATTCAGAGCTGGTCCCAATAGGTGATCTTAATCATCCCTAGTTCTAACCTATTCCTTTCAAAGCTTACTCTACTCAGTAGTTTAGTAAAGATATCAACAATTTGTTTATTAGTAACACATAATTCTATGGTAATCAATCCTTTCTCATAGTTTTCCCTTAAGAAGTGATGCCTAACATCTATGTCCTTAGTCTTCTTACGATGAACTGGGTTCTTGGTCATGCTGATAGCACTAGTGTTATCACAAAAAAGATAGGGATACAACCAAATTCAATGCCAAAATCCATCAACTACTATTTGATCAACAGTAGTTTAGAAAAATAAGAGGAAGAAACAACATACCACTGAATTATGCTTTTTAGTGGTCCATGATACCATACAAGAACCAAGAAAACGAGCCATACTTGAGATGATTTTCCTATCCCCAAGGAAACCTGCATAGTCAGCATCAACATATTCTACTAGATTAAAATTACTACCTTTAGGGTACTAAAGGCAAAGATCAGTAGTGCCTTTCAAATGTCTCAGTATCCTCTTGACAACAGTCAAGTGGGATTCCTTAGGATTCGCCTGAAAACGAGCATGAAGCCCTACACTGAAAACTATGTCAGGTCTGCTAGCATTAAGATACAAAAGTGAACCAATCATACACCTACACAACTACTGATCAACAGATGAACTAGGTTCATCTATTTCTAATTTGGTAGTTGTTCCAATGGGTGTGTCTATTTCTTTTTATTCATCCATTTTAAACTTCTTAATCAACTCTTTTGCATATTTCTGATGATGGTTCATGGTTCCATTTGGGTTTTGTTTGATCTGTACACCTAAGAAGAAGTTAAGCTCACCCATCATACTCATTTCAAACTCACTCCCCATAAGTTTTCCAAATTCCTTACTTAGTTTTTCAGTGGTTGCCCAAAAGATTATGTCATCAGCATATATTTGAATTAGAAGAAGGTCCTTACCCTTTTCCCTCAAGAATAAAGTACTGTCAATTTTACCTCTCTTGTAGCCATTATACGCGGTAAAAACAAGAAGACTTGATTTTCGTTATCAAGACAATTTGGGAAGCCTCCCTTGGGACCATGAGGATGGAAGGCTATGATCGAGTTATAAGCCTCGGTGCTCATCAAGGTCTGAATTAAGGGAAGCAGGACCCCAGGTCAGGGTGAGAGAAGATGTCTTCGAAGCACATGGCTACACCTGACAGGGTCGGTCTATCTGTAACCTACTGAGATGACGTGCAATAGGCCGTCCCATCTTTCAACTCTTGTAAAGTATGCATATTTTATTGAGTCCCCTAGCCTATATAAGGGGGACTCACCCCACCTTGTAAAGGACCGATGTTTCTCCACTTCTTCAATAAGCAATAATAACTCTCTCTATATCTTTCTTCTAAGATTAACTGTGTTCTTCGACCCCGAGGTCACACACCGGGGGCCAAAAATATTAGTGATTGTTTTCTTGCTAGTTTCGTCACTTAAAAGCACGATATCTCTCACACTTTTTCTTGACCAAGACCTTTCAATTTTAGGTTAATGGTCAGCTCGATAACTCTATAAATCGCAAGGAAAACAACGTGGCCATCGTAACGGCTGGTGCGACACTGCAGGGCCCCGATATCGCATCTATATCGGTCTGAGTAGATATGGATTCATACGCTGCACAGAGATGTAACGAAGTCTCACACTTTTATGGCAGCACGCAACACGCTAACCGACAGGAAACCCGAAAAATCCTAGCCCCGATAGAACGGATAGTTGATCTTCATGTTGTTTTTGAAATGTTGCAGGAACAACATTTGGCTATCTCTCAGCTATAGAGCCACCCGGAGACTCTTGGCGCGATAGCACCCAAAATATCTACTCGCTCCGAGCCGGTATCCAAGGTATCGGGCAACGACGAACCAATGACCTATCCTGTAAATGTAAGGATGCTAGATGGTATTATCGAAAAGATCGACTCACGTTCGCGGAGACTCCTACAACAACCGTCTCCCGCATATATGGTCCTGGGACTCATTTCGCAGAAATCAAAAACAACGAAATTCCCTAGGGATGACAGGAACCCAAATCCTCATAGGTACATCACCACTCACGCACGCCCGTTTAGGAACGATGACTCCCAAAATGGACAAATCGGGCCTGCCCCGATGAGGAGATTTGAAGAAATTTCCCCCAGAAGAAGCCACAACGCGGCATCATTATTGGACATCCGATCTCGGGAACTCGCTCACCATTCTATCTCGATACATGGAAACATACACCAGTGCCATAAAAATAATGCTAGAAGAGATCACCGCACCGAAGGCTGGGAGAAGAAGAAGAAATAAAATATCAAGGGAAGCTGTGCCCTGCTATCCGACAAGAAAAACGAGACCACTCCAGGGCCCAAGTAGTAGGGTGGCACGTGCCTTCGTCCAAACCACTAACAAAGCATACCCAGCAGCTCCAGAGCAATTCGAGAGAAGCTTGGTTTAATATCCGGCCGAGGCTTGGTCATATACCAGCAACCAACACCGCACCCAAGTTAGAGCCGTGGATAACCCTTGAAAGACCCCCCCTGGATCGATGTATCATGGCATATCCCTAATGTAGAAGCCGATACTGAAACAACAGAGTCATCATCCGCATGGTTGCGAACGGAAGAAATGATCCGAGGCACAACGTATCTCGCAACAACATGGCGGTGTCCGGAAGATGACACCTTCGAGGAACCCCCAATGATACCAAATTCAACAAAAATGCAGCCGGCAAGGAAACTCGCCCGATAAAGTTTGACTTCAACGTTGCAGTTCCAAGCATAGTCGTCACCATAAGTAAAGCCGGGAACTCCGGGTGGCTTAGACCTATTCGACAAAAATCCCTCCAAGGAAATCGTGGCCCACCACAAGAGTCAGAAAATGATCGGAGTTATAGACCCAAGAGAGCAATAACAACGACATCCAAAAAAGGTGACCACAAAGCATCTCCAAGCAAGAAAACCCGAATCCAGCTCAACGGACTAGGGGAAATCAAACAAAGCAAAGCCAACAAGCTGTTTCATATCTTCACGACCGTTAAAGGGTGGCGGCACCCTACTAAGATCTGTAGAACATAGAATGCAAGTACCCTTCTCCAAAAGGGGACGCTCTCGTGGCGTACTCCCCAAGGACACCCTATCGCTTAAGGAAAAAGGACGCCGAGACTCCACCTCGGCATTGCATTAACATATTGGTAATCCCTTTTTTCGATCGAGCTCATTTTAAAATAAAACATACATTAATGATTACTGGTATATCGGTCAAAGTTGTACCAACAATGTCGGGCCAAAGCCAATAGGACAGTCCGAACCAATGTCGCCTCGTTCCAGACCGCTAATTTGTCCCCAATGACGGTTAGCACAACATCCAAATTGCTTCCCCTGTGCAACCTATCTGAGCTCAGGATAATAGGTTGGGTGACGAAGGATGCAGATGCTTTGTACAGACAACGGCGAATACGTCGCCCGGGATGCAACCCCGGCCCTACTCCTCCAAGGGTGTGAAACTCCATGACATACGTGGAGCCAAAGCATCTGGCTACAAGTGATAGAAGGAGATTCCTCGCCTTACGACCATGAACTATGTTACCCTTAAATGAGGTCAGAGGGTAAGATCACTCGCGTCTTCTGCCTGGCCAGGCCAGAGGAGGAATACAACTATCAAAGGGCATACTCCTAGGAATGCAACATCATTTTATCGTTTCCCTTTTTCTTTTCTTGTTGATAATCTGTACGCAGGCAGGCAGCCAAGGAATTTAGTAGTTCTGGATCCTGTTCAAGGATCCGCGGCCACCATGGGGCTGTCTGGCATTCTTTCCTCAATCGGGTTTCTATTTGGAAGAGGGTTTCGCTAACAAGATTATTAGTAGGACAGCATGTCCCCTGGGAAGGGACCCAACAAGTCCACGATCTCTCTCTATTTTCCAATATGGGACCATACAAGCACATCGGATAATCAGGAGAGTCACACCCATGTAGACCAAACTCACGGCAACAGAACAACATTTATTTACAACTTATATTTTAGCCAAGCAATAAAGAATATTTTCCAAGCATTCGACGCTTCGAACAAAAATATTTCGGCTTATCCTCAGCAAAAAACCTCTACATCAAATATGTCCCGAAACGCTCGGATTTTTAATCAACTTGCACCCTCGCTATCGCAGGGTCAGGGTTCTTGGCTCACAAAGCCCTCAAGATATGGCCCCAAGACTATAAAAGGCAGTATTCAGGCCTAGAATGATCGATATATTCGGAGACTCACCATGAGCAATTCGACAACTTTCACGACCCCAGGGTCGGAACTCCAAGCTCACCAAGCCTCCGCAAAATAGCTCTGAGCTTACGAGAAGCTGTCTTCAAGTGAACTCGATGACTTGGAGAATGTCGCCAATCGCCACGCACTTGAAAATCCAAAATTGTAAGACCCTTACGGGGAGCCTCGGCAAAACCAAATCTATTCTCCCTAAACTGTAAGACCTTAACAGGCATGATAAACTTTAAGAACTCAATAGACATGATAAACTGTAAGACCTTAACAGGCATGATAAACTGTAAGACCTCAACAGGGATGGAAAACTGTAAGACCTCAACAGGCATGAAAAATACCGCAGTTTAGGCTACACGTCTATTTTCTAAGAATCCCTAAAGGGCATACCCTCGGTGTTGATACCTAAAACTTCTTCTCGGGATCAAAAATGGCCTCGACCAAATGCACATGACTCAGGTCGAAACGGCTGCTACAGCCCAAAAAAATTGACTCGGGGACACCCAACTATTGCTAAAAAATCCTATGAATCTATCTTGGAAAGAACCAATTAAAACACAGGCTTCCCACAACAGGCAAAAAATGAGTCCCGGCTATGTCAGCTCCAAAAAAGCATCGATCTACTCGACCTATGGACGATGAACCTTCTGAGGTGCTCAAAACATCACCGATTACGATTTGAAATTGGGTGTGTCTATTTCTTTTGAATTTTCCATTTTAAACTTCTTAATAAACTCTTTTGCATATTTTTGCTAATGGTTCATGGTTCCATTTGGGTTTTGTTTGATCTGTAAGCAAAAGAAGAAGTTAAGCTCACCCATCATACCCATTTGAAACTCACTCGTCATAAGTTTTCCAAATTCCTTACTTAATTTTTCAGTGGTTGCCCCAAATATATTGTCATCAACATATATTTGTACTATAAGAAGGTCCTTACCCTTTTCCCTCAAGAATAGAATACTGTCAATTTTACCTCTCTTGTAGCCATTGTACGCGGTAAAAATAAGAAGATTTGATTTTCGCTATCAAGAAAATTTGGGAAGCCTCCCTCGAGACCCCGAGGATGGAAGGCTTCGATTGAGTTCTCAGCCTCGGGGCTCATCGAGGTCCGATTCAAAGGAAGTAGGACCCAAGGTCAAGGTGAGAGAAGACGTCTCTGAAGCACATGGCTACACCTGACAGGGTCGGTCTATCTGTAACCTACTGAGATGACGTGCGATAGGTTGTCCTATCTTTCTACTCTTGTAAATAGTATATGCATATTTTATTGAGTCCCCTCGCCTATATAAGGGGGACTCGCCCCACCATGTAAACGACTGATGTTGATCCACTTCTCCAATAAGCAATAATATCTCTCTCTCTATCTCTTTCTTCTAAGATTAGCTGTGTTCTTCGACCACGAGGTCACCCTAGCATTTTATTATTCTTTGTTTGTTCTTCATAATTTAGCTCAAGATTGACAGTATAAAGCCTTGTACACACATACTTATCTGTTATCCCCTTCCCAATTACCGTTGATAGGCTTGACGCTCGGCCCCGAGGTATCTACTGGCTTGATCTAAGCCCAGGAACATCCCTGACTGGTTCGATTATCGTTTAGCTAACTTGATCTTTACTATTTTACTCCACCGTTAGCACTAATCACCCTTTCAAACTAGCTCGAAAATAGATCAGGTATTTTTAGAATCCCATTTATAAATTTAATTGTTGCTACCATTTTCACGGTAAACAATTTGGTGCCCAATGAGGGCTAAAAATAATCATGATTATTTTCTTGCTAGTTTAGTCACTTAAATGCACGATATCTCTCACACTTTTTCTTGCCCAAGAACTTTTGATTTCAGGTTGATGGTTAGCTCGATAAGGGAGATCGAGGACGATAACCCCATAAATCGCAAGGAAAATAACGTGGCAATCATAACAGCTGGCGCGAAACCGCAGGGCCACAATAACGCATCTATATCGGTCTGAGTAGATATGGATTCATACGCTGCACAGCGGGGTAACGAGGTCTCGCACTTTGATGGCGACACACAACACACTAACCAACAGGAAAACTAAAAAATCCCAGCCACATTATAACTAGAAGTTGATCTTCGTGTTGTTTTTGAAATGTTGCAGGAACAACGTTTGGCTATCTTTCAGTACAGAGCCGCCTGGAGACTCTTGGTACGATAGCACCCAAAATATCTACTTGCTCCGAGCCAGTATCCAAGGTATCAGGCAACGACGAACCAACAACCTATCTCTTAATGGTAAGGATGCTAGAGGACATTATCGAAAAGATCGACTCCCGTTCGCGGAGACTTCTACAGCAACCGTCTCCCAGAGATACGGTTATGGGGCTCATTTTGTGAAAGTCAGAAACAACGAAATTCCCTAGGGACGACAGGACCCCAAATCCTCACAGGTACATCACCACTCACGCACGCCCATTCCCCCAAAATGGAGAAATCGGGCCCATCTCGATGAGGAGATTTGAAGAAATTTCCCCGGAAGATACCACAATGCGGCATTATTGTTGGACATCCGATCTTTGGAACTCGCTCACCATACTATCGCGATCCGTGGAAGCATGCACCAATGCGATCAAAATAATGCCAGAAGAGCTCAACGCACTGAAGGCCGGGAGAAGACGAAGAAATAAAATATCACGGGAAGCCGTGCCCCACTATCCGACAAGACAAACGAGACCATTACTGGGCCCGAATAGTAGGGTGGCATGCGCCTTCGCCCAAAACCCAATCAAAGCAAACCTGGCAGCTTTGGAGCAATTCGAGCAAAGCTTAGTCGAATATCCGGCCGAGGCTTGGTCATATACCAGCAATCAACACTGGACCCAAGTCAGAGCCACGGATAACCCTCGAAAGACCCCCACTGGATTAGTGTATCTAGACAGATCCCCAGCAGAGAAGCTGACACTGGAATAACGGAGTCATCATCTACATGGTGCGAATGGAAGAAGCGATCCGAGGCATAGCGCATTTCGTAACAAAAAGGCGGTGGCCTGAAGACGACACCTTTGAGGAACCCCAATGATACTAGATTCAACGAAACGCAGCCGTCAAGGAAACTCGGCCGGTAAAGTTTGGCTTCAATGTTGCAGTTCCAAGCATAGTGATCACCATAAGTAAAGATGGGAACTTCGTATGGCTTAGACCTATTCGACAAAAATCCCTCCGAGGAAACCGTGGCCCACCATGAGAGTCACAAAATGATTGGAGTTACGACCCAAGAGACAGCAACTATACCATCCAACAAAGGTGACCATAAAACATCGCCAAGCAAGCGAACCCGAATCCAGCTCAATGGAAAAAGGGAAACTGAACAAAGCAGAGCCGGCAAGCTGCGGCATATCATCACGACCGTTAAAGGATGGCGGCACGCTACTAAGATATATTGAACATAGAATGCAAGTTCCCATTTCCTGAAGGGGACAATCTCGGGGAGTACTCCCTAAGGATACCCTCTCGCTTGAGGAAAAAAGACGCCAAGACTCCACCTCAACATCACATTAACATATTGGTAATGCCTTCTTTCGTTCGAGCTCATTTTAAAATAAAACATACATTAATGATTACAGGTATATATGCCAAAGTTGTACAAAAAATGTTGGGCCTAAGCGAATAGGACAGTCCGGTCCAATGTCTCCCTCGTGCTGGACCGCTAATATGTCCCCAATGGAGGTTGACACAACATCCAAATTGCTCCCCCTCCGCATCCCATCCAAACTTGAGCTAATACGTTGGGTGACGAAGGATGCAGACGCTTTGTATAGACAACGACGAATACGTCACCCGGGACAAACGCGTAGCCAAAGCATCTAGATACAAGCGACAGAAGGAGATTCCTCGCCTTACGACCATGATCTGCGTTACCCTTAAATGAGTTCTGAGGGTAAGAGCACTCACATCTTTAGCCCGGCTTGTCCGGACAAGGAATACGACTGCCGAGGGGCATACTCCAAGGAACACAACATCCTTTTATCATTTCCCTTCTTCTTCTCTTATTGCTAATCTGTACGCAGGCAGACAGCCAAGGCATTTAGTAGTCCTAAATCCCGTTCGAGGATCCGCAGATGCCATGGGGCCGCCTGGCATTCTTTCCTCGATCAGGTTTCTACCAGAAAGAGGATTCCGCTAGTAAGATTATTAGTAGGACTGCACGTCCCCAGGGAAGGGACCCAACAAGTCCACGATCTTTCTTTCTATTTTCCAATATGGGACCATACAAGCACATCGGATTATCAGGAGAGTCACACCCATGTAGACCAGACTCACGGCAACAGAACAACATGTATTTACAACTTATATTTTCTCCAAGCAATAAAGAATATTTTCCAAGCATTTGACGCTTCGAAGAAAAATATTTCGGTTTATCCTCAGCGAAAAATTTCTACATATAATACGTCTCGAAATGCTCGGAGATTTAGTCAATTCTGCACCATCGCGACTGTTAGCATGTGATTTTTGCCCTTTATGAATTGCTCCCATAATTTCACACAAAATAATTTCATTTCATTCTTATTTTAATTTTGTTGATTGTTGTGCCATTTTCTTTTAATTGTTTGCATTTGTGTGTACATTAATTCATATAAAAATACAAAAAAATATATGCACATTTAGGCTTTAAGTTTACATATTTGGAATTAATTAGTACTTAGGAGTTTACAAAAATACAAAGAGAAAAACCAAAAATAGTTTACTTTCACTTTTATTTTTAATTTTTGGAATCTTAGTAGTTTTTCTTTTATATTAAACTAGTTTGTGCTAATTGTCATATATAGTTTCAATTAATGTTATTTAGGAGTTCATTTAGATTATTTTAATTTCTAAAATAAAAGAATTTTGGAAAAGTTTTTGATAATTTGTTTTAAAATTAAAAAGAGGAATGAGAAATTAAACTTGGGCTGTTCTTAAATTAAATTCTTCAAACCCAAAGTCCACACCCTCAAACCTGCCGCCCCAGCCCAAACCCATTCCCCCAACCCGGCCTGCCCCACCCATAAATAAAATGACATCGTTTATCCAAGGACAAATCCCAGCCATCTAGGATCTTTGATCTAACGGGTGGGAAGTATGGGTCCAAATACCATATTACTGTCCAAACACTACCTTACCCCCCAAGCTCGTCTCCCTCACAAACCCTAACCCCTCATCAGACCACTGCCCTCTGCCGTCCGCAACCTACCGAAAATCGCCTCCGCCAACAGCCGGTCTCTAAACGACATCAAAACTACACCCTGAACTCCTCTCAATGTACTCTATCTAAACCCCCAAACCCTGTCGCTCAAATCCTAGTCCATCTCCTCAAATAACCAAAACCCTAGGCGCCACCCACACCGTGCACGATGCCGCTACCTCCCAAACCCTACAAATTCACACCTATACTCCCCTCATCCTCCTCTTTATGAACCCCTAACTCGATTCCTTCGAATATTATTAGAGTCGCTCGTGTTTTAAATCTAAGAGGGCAGAACCCTAGAAATTCAAAGTGTCGATTTCTGCCCCAAATTCTTGAATCTAGAAGTTGATTTGAGGCCCAAAATAATGCTTCCGTTTGTTCTTCGCAAAGAAAAAACGCCTAGCATCATTTTGGGACTCGAATCAAAGTCCAGTTCTCGTTCAAATTTCACATAGGTGAGTTCTCTTTTCTTTCTTTTATTATTTGAATCCTTTATTTTAAATTAATCTTCTGTTAATCTGTTCATCATGGCAATGTTCTATGTCCTGTAATTTTATTTTTCGATTAGTTTAGTTTGATAGTTCGATTAATATTTTTGCCTGTTCTTGGATTGTCGTTGCTTACCAGTGTTTGATTTTCCCTTTTCACAATATTTCTGTTTTAATTTTGTTCATCTCTTAGTTGTTTGTTTGGACTGATAATAATAGTTTTAAATCAGGATTTCAATAATTAATTTAGATTTAAGGGTTTGTTCATTTGAATTTGGTTTTAGCTGAAGAACTAGTTTGACCATAGTTAGTTTAGATGGGCTAGGGTTGGTTTAACTAGGTTGGTAATTCAGAACCAAATAAAGGGTAGTATGGGTATTTTAAAATAGGGAATCTGATAGTAACTGAAAATGGAACTCCCCAGGACCTTTTAGATGGGGTTTTAAGTTGAAATTCGAAAAATAGGTGTAGTAACTTGGTCAACAAGCGAAGATTCTGGGGACTAAATAGTTTAAATTTGAAAATAAAAGGAACTAAAAGGCAAAAATAAACCTGCAGGTATTGCCCTAGTTGTTTGCCTATAAAAGGCACCATTTCTTGCCTTAGAAGGCAAGGTTTAAGAGCTAGAAACTCCAGAAATAAAGCTGGTATTTCAAGAAGGTTTAGAGGTCTAAAAATTCAAAACAAAGAGATAGAAATTAATGTTTCATAAAGGATTAGGTGATCTAAATAGATAAAAATTCCTGAGAGTGAAAGCAAGATCACTGTTCTATTGGTTCTGATTTCCAGCAATTGAGGTTCTAAAACAAGATAATTAGATGGTTTGAAAGTTGCAAGATTTATGGAGTCCACCTGATTGTTGATTTCTTTTCTCCTAATCATTATATAGTTTTAAAGTTCAAATTAATGTATTCTTGAAAAAATGGGTAGTTAGTTTATGACAGTTATATAGTCATCTTTTTTTGATTCTGTTTGTTGACTACTAAGAAACATGCTACAATCATTGTCAGTTGACGGCTAATTAAATAGAGTCACAGTAATTGTTTAAGGCTGTAGGTGATACGAATTTGGGTCTAAGTTTGCCTAGTTTATGAAAGTTGAAGATTAGATATGCTTAGTTCAAACTGTAATGAACATTTGAGGGCGTTAGGATTGTTAAATATGGACCTGTATACTTTTTTTGCATGCAACTTTGAAATTGTTCATTTCTCTGAAACTTGGTGGCCAGCAAATGGCTATCTGACTAAGATCCATACAGTAGGTGTGATTGTTTTTTAAAAGATCTATTAATTAGAAAAATGGTTCAAATAAGATCAGAACATGATTGGTATTACTTGAGTTCATAAATTAGAGTGCCTTTTTGTGTAAATTTTAACAGTATTTTTAGATGAGTATTGAATTTGATGTACAGGGAGATTGACTTCAATATTTTTTACTATGTTTTGTGTGGGAGGCAAGGGATACCTGCTTTGTGCTGAATAGAAGTGGGCCACATTATGAGCCTATTTAGAATAGCACCAGCCTGGGAATCGAAGGCCTTTGCTTGTGAGCCATCGAACTTTTGTTGGGCTTGTTTTCAATTTAATGCTTTGGGCGTTTAAGGGGTGGCCCAGTTTCAACATAGAGCAATCCTCTATGGTTTCTCTGAGATTCGAGTATTGGGCATACCTGGAGCCCAGTGTTATAAACGTCATAACCTCAACAATTTGTTCATTATCAGGGGGGCTCAGCTAGGCCCATGTTTAAGGCCGTTTACTTTTAAAGAGGAAACGCAACTTTTGTCTTCGAACGGAGGCCTTGACGAGTTGGTCCATCCACTAGGCCTAGAAACCTTTGAACTATTAAGAATACAATTCTAGGTAAAATAGTGTTAATCCCCTTAATATTATCTTTTTAACTTAATATTAGTAATGATTTATATTCGTAGCAAACTCCTAAGGCCGTTTAAAATACGATTGTGGTGGTGTATACGTTTGAGTAACACGATCATGATCCTAAATTAATTTAGAGTATGCGTTCGCGCAACTTTGACCAATCTTTTCTTAATAATAAATGTGTTACAAGTTTTAATTATTTTTAGTTTATCCAAGTTCATTAAAATCACGTAGGGCCTTCCTAGTAGTTTCATAAATTAGATACAAAATTGACTAGATATTTCGTAGAATATCCTTTAATGCCATTTAAAATACCTAGTGTGGTTGTGTATATATCCGTGTAACACGACTACATTTCTAAAAAGAAAACCGGAGTATGCATTCGCGCAATTTCGGTCCAAACTCTTCTTAATAATAATTAAGCGTTATTAATTGTGGACACGTTCGTGTGACATAATTTTTGATGCACTAAATAGGCGGGTATACGTACGCGTAACCTGTTTCAAGATAATTTTCCTAATCTAAAGCGGTGAAAGAAGAAAAAGCACATAGGTTCAAAATTAGTAATTCAATAACTTAATAATCCAAGTATGATCAGAGCGACCGTGCTCGAACCACAAAAATTGGGAGTGCCTAACACCTTCTCCCGGGTTAACAGAATTCCTTACCCGAATTTCTGGTTCGCGGACTGTGATAACAGAGTCATTCTTTTACTCGATTAGGGATTTAAACCGGTGACTTGGGAGACCATAAATTATCCCAAGTGGTGACTATGATTTTAATTAAAATAAATCCAGCTTCGATTGTCCTTTAAGTGGAAAAACTCCCTTATTATTATACCCCTTTCGGGGGTGTAGTAAGTAAAAAGGAGGTGTGTCAGCTCTGGCGACTCTGCTAGGGACAAGAACTTAGACTTTTGTTCAGGGTTCAAGAATTCGAGCTTGTTTTATGATTTTTACTTGGCTCATTTATTATTGATATTATTGTATTTTGTGAATTGTGCTAAACTCTATCTTTTACCGCTTTAACTTTGTTGCATTGTATATAATTGTCTTCTTCCTCCACCCTTTGAGTTTTTTTGAAAATGGAGTATACGTATGTGTAGCTAGCTTTTTCTAGAAAAATATACCAAATAGAGCGAGGTTGGGCAAGCGACAAGGCCGGGAAAATTTTAGTGCTCCCGGTACGTCGCCCCCTCCTCGGCCCCAGTTGTCTGCTCAGGTACCCCATGTCTAGACCAAAACCCCAGGTTTTTAAACATAGAATAACAAAGCCTCATGCCAGATCCCTAGTAGGAGAGCTTGCTTGCATCACGTGCATTTTGACGTAGGGGAATCGACACAGGGGTTGGGTCCGTCTAGGACAAGTGCCCTAAAATAACGGACCATCATGATACATTTTATGTGCTACGTGAGCATTTTTTTGTTTTGGCTTGCATGCTGACCGGCTAAAAAGAAAGGAAATGTGAGGAAAAACCAAAGAAAAAAAGAGAGGGGAAAAAAAAGAGAAAAAGACCAAGAGTGATGTAGGAATGGAGTGAACCCGGTTCTAAAGAAAACCGAATGCTTGAAAATACCCAAAACTCTGCCGAATTTTTTATGGTCATTTCAAAAATGAAGTTAGCCTAACTATGCGGGTCTGATTCCCATCGAATATGGGATACGTAGTCAACCTACAGAAGGTCCGGCCTCATTTTGAAAAAGAAAAAATAAGAGAGAGATAGGGGAGCCAAATAAATGTAGTCTGTCAAAATAAGTTGATTCTGTGTCGGGAGTGTTTCAAACTGTTCTTACCGAGATAGCCTTAGAATATTCCTCCATTATCGAAGGGCTATTTTCGTAATTGAATGGACGAAGTTGAGAGGTGTAACAAACCAAGCCCTCACCGGCCTCAAAATTTATATGGAATTGGTAAGGGGCCGTACTTGCAAAAATAGCCATTTGGCTAAAATGGGCGTATCAAGGAGGAAACCATGGTCTTTGTTTTTAAAACCAGAAACTTGTTTTCAAAAGGGGCCATTAAAGTCAACCCTAACCCTACCTTTATACAGGAACAAATGAATACTATCTAGGATCCGTCAGAAGTGGTCAGGGAGCAGGCTCAGTTACACTTGCGCATGTGGTGGGATGATTTGGATCAAGATGGTCAGAAATGGGTGAAAGAACAACTGGGCGCTCTTATAGAAATTTGGAAGATTAAGCCACGAGATGATCTGATCAAGGCTATGATAACTTTCAGGGACCTTTCTCGTAATATTTTCCACTTTTCACACTTTGAGATTACCCCTACCTTGGAGCAGTTAGCCGGTTACGTTGAGTTTGGACGAGATCGAAGGAAGAAACAACACATATTTCCGAGGACTCCGCCGGTGCACAAGTTTTTTGACCTCTTGAATATCAGCAAATAGATAAGTAAAAACCCGGTGAGCGAAGGGTGTTGTACTTTCCACTTCTTATACTTTAGGTTTGGTCATTCTGCTGGTTTTGAGACACACGAAAAGGGGTTGAGCAACAAGCAAGATAGGGGTCGTTGGCAAATTCATTGTCGGTTTGCATTTATCGTGGCATTCTTTGGGATTATGGTCTTTCCAAATGAGAAGGAGACAGTTGATATTGTATGGCTAGAATTGCACAAATCCTTACTACCATGAAGTATCATACACTTGCCCTGTTGGTACTGGCGGATATTTATCGTGCGTTGACTTTGTACAAAGCTGGGGCCCAGTTCTTTGAAGGTTGCAATATCCTCCTACAAATGTGGATGATCGAGCATCTTTGTCACCATCCCAGATTTATTAGTTATGGTTCGAGCCCAGATAATTTCATCATCAGTTACGAAGAGAGGGTAAAAGATTACAATGTACTTGAGGGATTTGAAGCATGGGTGTCTCATTTGAAAGCTCTCAAAGCAAGTCAAGTTGAGTGGTCCATAGGATGGCTCCCAAAGAAGGAGTCTATATACATGACTGCCACCAAAGGTTACCTGAGGATAATGGGTGTAAGGAGTATTCAGCCATATGCACCGCAGAGAGTATTGAGACAACTAGGAAGATATCATATTGTGCCCGAAGACGAAGATTTGAGCACTCAAGTCATAGAGTTGCATTCGGAAGACGCATTGCCCGAGGCTTTAGTTCAGCAGGATTGGAATAGCTGCCGATATCCAAAAAATTGTACCCAGGTACCAGATATTGCAAAAGGGGAAGTGGATCCAAACTATGTTGCTTGGTTTGAGAAAAGGTCCTGTGTAAACACTGAGCCGGAACCCGAACGTGAGAGGCCTGCTAAAAGACCTCATGTTCAAGCTTTTAATGACAAAATCCAAGAAAGATTAGTATGGGGAGAAAAGGAAAAGGCGTATCAAGCTGAGATTCCTGCCTTGAAAGAAAAACTGAGAAACATAGAATTCAACAATGATCTCCAGGCTCGGGAAGCCGAAGGTGAGAAAAGAAGATTGATCCAAGAGAATGAAGCTCTCAAATCCCGGATCTGGAAAATGAAAATAGCAATTGACAACCCTGGCAGAAGTACAAAAGTCAAAAATCTCATCTACAACCTTATCCAGAAAGCGCATGATTTTGAGGATGATTTACAGAAGATTGAAAAGGAGTTAGCAAATGCTCAGGCTAAGATAGCCAAGGATGCAGGGGAACTGGCCTATTTTATCCGTCAGCTGAAGGAGAAATATGATAAGGGGATGGAAAGTATGATGAGGAAGATCAAGATCATTGAAAATGAAATGGCCAAGCAGGGAAGAGATTTTAAAAACGAGAGGGAGAATTATTATTCATTGATAGCAAGGTTGGAAAGGGATCTACAACAATTGCAAACACAGAACCATGCAGATGAAAAAACATTGTAAGCTAGAACCCAACATACTGGAGATTTATTACGGGAGAAGGGTAGGATCCGTGAAAGGGTCATGGCGATTGCATAGCACATTTTGGTAAAATGCTAGATATGTGAAGACATGACCCAGACTACTTTCTTTGCGGCAGCCATGACGTTTGTCCAGCAGGTAATAAGAGATTTGGAAAGGCTCCAGGTGGATCTTGCAGACGAGTCTGCAACAAAACCAAACAACACCCCAGAGCTACTGGAGTTTTCAAGGCTTTAATGTATTTGTGATTTTGAGTCAGTACTTTTGTTTTGAGTCTGTTAGTTTGTTTTGGAGTCTATTTGGTCTTTTGTGTTGATCTTTTATACGTCTGTTAGTTTATTCCGAGTCTGTGAATTTTGAGTCCTTGTAGTCAAAATGTTTGTTTTTATGAAAAATTGAAAATCCCCAAAAATATTTGTTATTTATTTCCTTCATATCCCCAAGAACTACGCTTGGTCTGATTCATGCAAGGTCATGATATGTAGGCAATCTACAGAGGATTCGACCGTAACCAAAAAAGAAAAAAGAGAGACGAAAAATAGAAAAAGAGAAACAAAGAGAAGGGAAAAATAAGAGAGAAAAGCAAAAGAAAAGAGGAAAGACAATCAAACAATGAAAAACAAGAGAGAAGAGTGAGAGGATAAAGCCAAGAAAAAGCCTAGCAAATAAAGAAAAGGAAGGTCGGGATGACACATGTAGTCAAGAAAAGGCATAGTATAAACAGTTAACTGCTTAGGTGCATTCATTCCAAATTGTGTGGTTTCCTATCTATTAATTCTCTAACCGCTAACAAAGTTGTTGTTGATGAATGAGTCCAGGCAGGTTGTTAGTTGACTGGCATTCTGGCAACATATTACTACAACACACACTCTAAGGACAAGTCGAAAATGGTTAACCACGAGTTAGAGGCAAGCATCGTCGACCCGTCTAGTGAGGAGGAATAATTGGATGTTAACGCAATAAAGGAGGAGATACATAAACTAAAGCAGTAAATGGCCGAGATGTACCAGGCCTGGTCAAAGGGACATCCACAACCAGCTTACCCTTCTGACCCTGCTTACATCCCATCGTTAGCTCAGCCTCAGGATCCTCCCACATTGAATTCATCTCCATCCTTTCCTACTTACCAACAGTACTACAGAGCCACCTCCCAAACACCACCACCTCAACCACCCAAACAAATCCCATGCACTCCACCACCAACTACCTCTGTGTTTTTGGCTCCTCTACTTGCCATATTACACAGATCCTCTAGTGAACCGTTGTTCCAAACCCATGATAACCAATATTACCCACCCGAACCTACCTTCAAACCACCATAACCACGTTCTTACACTCCCCGCTTTGATCTCTCAGCTGAAACAGAAAAGCCTCCAATGAACCCTGAGCAAGAAGAGATGATTCAGAAAGTCAAGAGCTTGGAGCAATCGTTAAGGAATATGCAGGATCTCGGTGGTCAAGTATATGTGTCTATAAGGATTTGTGCTTGTTCCCCAATGTTCAGTTACCATCGAGGTTCAAGTTACCCTAGTTTGATTTATATGACCAACACGGTGATCCGGTGGCACATCTAAGGGGGTTTTGCAGCAAAATGAGAGAAGCTAGGGGAAGAGACGAGTTATTGATGGCATACTTCAGTCAAAGTCTAAGTGGTGCAGCTTTGGAATGGTACACTTGATAGGATCATGCTCGATGGTATACTTGGGACGATATGGCTCAGGCATTTGCCAGGCACTTTCAGTATAATATGGAAATCGTCCCTGATCGCAGGTCCCTTACCAAGATGGAAAAGAGTCCTAATGAAAGCTTTAGGGAGTATGTGATCAGATGGAGAGAGCAAGCTGCCATAGTCGATCCTCCGATGGAAGAAAAATAGATAGTCGACTACTTTCTTCAAGCTCAAGAATCAACTTACTTTGATCACTTGATCACGACTGCGGGTAGGACTTTTAATGATGTGGTAAAAATGGGATAAATGGTAGAAGAGCGACTGAAGTCTAGCAAGATCATGGGTTATTCTGCTTTAGAAGTCACAACGTAAGAAATTCAGAACAACACATGAAGGTTGTTGGGTCAGAAGGAACACGATGATGTTGCCATGGTTGTTTCAAAGTCACGACATGGACCGAAGGGTCCACCTCAACAATATATCCAGCCTCAACTCCAACCCCAAACCTATCCCCGAGCTCCACATAATCCACCTCGGTATTATCCTCCGAACAATGTCCGATCATATGTCCAACCACCAGGTCACTCCCTATGGCGAGCTCCAGCACCGCATAATGCATTATTCCTTTCACAACATTTTTCGAGCACCCAACAACCCTAGAAAACAGGTGCAGGGAAGAGAACAAAGGCAAAGACATAGTTTCACGCCAATTGGGGAGTCCTACACAAGCTTGTTTGAGAAGTTAAAGCATTTTGGCCTGATTGAGCCGCTCCTCGACTATACTCCAGACCCATATGGAAAAGGCTTAGATCCTATTGTCTGATGCATGCACCACTCTAAATTCCAAGGGCATAGCATTGAAGATTGTTGGTCTTTGAAAAGGGAAATAGTAAGAATGATTCAAGAAGGGGTAATTGTGATCGATGGCAGTGACAAGGAGCACGCGAATCCTTTTGGGAACTTGTTGACTGAAGTTGATGATATTAAAATTGGTAATGGTCTTGGCAATATTGATGTGGAACTCAGTGGCTAAGATGTCATGCTTGGTAATTGGAAAGACCCTCAATTTCTTGGTTATTTTTAGGGTTGTAATCCGGATATTGTCTTGTGACTCAAACCCTTCTATCCTTTTATTTTTCCTAGTTTGTTTAGTCGTAGTAGCTCATTTAGTGTTGTCTAGGTTTGTTCCAAAGTTGTAACTATAAGGCCCCGTGAAATCCCTACTCAAAAACCCGAATCCCGTGGTGCCAAGTTAGGATCGTGTGTTAGATTGAAAAAGGCGGGACCTTTTTGGATTGAATGATGTATTAAAAAGTCAAGAATAATTTTCCAGAATAAATGCAAAAAATGCGGTCCAGAATGCGGTCGTATAATTGAAATGCAGACCGCATAGCTGCCGCAGAGTGAGGCAGAATGTTGGTTAAAATTGAAGTCAGTAATGCGGTCGAAATGCGTTGCATAATCGAAATGCGGACCACGTAGTCATCGCATATTTGCCTTTGACTTGTGCGATGGTCGGTTATCCGTTGCAATTTGCGACTGCAGAACATGAATGCAGACCGCATTCTTATCGCAGACCGAGTCAGAATGTTTAGTTTTTGGGGATCATTCTGCGGTCCATTATGCGGACCACATGTTTACTCTATGATCGCAAATGCGACCGCATACTTGAATCGGGGCTCCAATTTTTTTAATTTTATTACCCGACCCTATGTCGATATATTACACCCTACCCTTCATTTTAGGCTTTTTTCTGATACATTTAGAGAGAGAAGGGGTCCTAGAGGCAGAAGGAGTTCTTCATCAATGTTTCTCCATAAGATCTTGCTTAAACCTTGAAGATTTGTCAAGAAAGGCACCTTGGTCATCTTTCTAAAAGGTAAGGGTCTATAATCCAAGCTCTTAATTTCTAGATATAACTAGGATAGACCATTAGA
>MU777675.1:104593-160467 GCA_026770625.1 Nicotiana glauca
CATGTTTTTCATTAAATTTGTAAACTTGTAATACTTTGAAAACTAAATGAAGCAATTACAAAGAATGAAATGTGGGTTGCTAACAACAGATTTCCTTGCATTTTACTAAATGGGATAATATCCCCTCTTTATTTATGAACTAGTTTGGGTAGAAGGAAACATAGCAGGCTTGCTCAGTCGGGTTTACTAAGTTGAGTGCCGGTCACGCTCCTTGGATTTTGGGGCGTGACAGTAACCCCAGTTTACTTTGCTTCTTTAGTTGTTCAAACCTTGTCATCATCTGTCTCATTTCTAGTCATTTTTGTTTAGTTCCCTTTTCTTTTTATAGTTCTTTTCCTGTTGACTCATGTGACATGACATGCATGTGTAATTCGCGACCTGGTCTTAAAAATTAGTTTACTCATGAAGGAGTGATACAATTTTGAATATGCCACTAACATTTGGGGCAAATAAGTAAAGGGATTTTGAGATCACTTGAAGCCCGAATTGTGTGAAACTGGGGTAGATAGAACATAAAAAACTACTATTGCAATGCATCATGCCGCATTGTGACGACCCAAAGGGTCATCACCTATTTTCCTCATCTGTTTCGTGCTTTCGAGGCCTTAAAAACCTCATTTTATATTGCCTCGATTTACATGCGCAATCCGGGTGCGTAGCCAGAAAATTTTTATGTTGAAATATGTGAATTCTGTGAAAAATTTGAGGAATTTTGATATTAATATGATTATAGTTGACTTTGGTCAACATTTTTGGTAAACGGACCCGGACCCGAGATCGGACTATCCCGGAAGGTCCGTAGAAAAATATGGGACTCGGGCATGTGCCAGAGTCGAAATTCGAGATCTAGAACCTGAGTAAAAGAATTGTTCTGTTAAATTGTTTTTATGAAATTATTAAGGAAAATGAAAATGAAAATTGATTAAAAGACTATGGTATCGGGCTCGTATTTTGGTTCCGATGCCCGGTACAAGTCTTATATATCGTTTAAGCGCTTTCTATAAAGTTTGGTTGAAAACGGACGTCGTTTGACGTATTTCGGACCTAAATAGCTAAAAATTGAAGTTTATGAACTTTGAAATGAAAAGTGATGATCTTGGGGTTGGATTCGTTTAATTTGATGCTATTTTAGCGATTTGATCGCTTGAGCAAGTTCGTATTATGTTTTTGAGTCAGTATATATACTTGGTTTGGAGCCCCGAGGGCTCGGGTGAGTTTCGGATAGGTAACGGGATGTTTTGAACTTCGTAAAAGCTGCAGAAAATCTGCAGCAGTGCACAGTGAAATCCTTCTATGCGATCGCATAGGTATAGTTGCGATCGCATAGGGCAATGTACAGGGGCCCCCCAATTCCTTATACGCGATCGCAGTAGGCTTCATGCGTTCGCATAGCCTGCTATTTCCCTATTATGTGATCGCACACCTCTCTATGCGATCGCATAGTACAACCTGCCCCCCCCCCCCCTCACTTTTTTCTTCTATGCGTTTGCATGGCTCATTATGCGATCGCAGTGTTTATTATCAATACTCTATGCGATCGCAATGCCTTATCCGCGATCACATAGAGAAATTTTTCCCAGTTAAATTTTTTAAAAATGGGACAGAATCAGTGCACTCGGATTTTCACTCTTTTATCACGAACCCTCTTCTCTCCCAAGCCCTAGGAAGCCATTAACGCCCCCAAGCTTCAAGACCCTTTGAGTAAGTAATTTCGCGCTTATTTACTTCAATTTTCTTTCATTAATTAGCTAGTTTCTAAGCCTAAATCATGAAATCAAGGTAGAAATCATGGGTTTTGAGCAAAGTTAGGTTTTTGAGAATTTTGGATAATTCAACCCCAATTTGGGGTGGAATATTAAAACAATTATATCTTTGCACTCGTGGGGGTATGGGTAAATTTATTTTGGCTCGAACCTCGGGTTTTTACCAAGCGGGCATGGGGTCGGTTTTACAAATTTTGGACAGAATATTAAAAGGACTTTAATTAGGCAATTGGGCTGCTTTATTGAGTAGAATTGATGATATTAAATAAATTGTGCATAGATACGATTGAATTGGAGTGAAATTCGAAAGGAAATGCATGGCTTGAGGACTAAGTTTACCGTAAACCTTCGAGGTAAGTGTTTGGTCTAACCCTAGCTTGAGGGAATAGGAGTTGAGTCTTGTTGGTAATTGCTATGTGATCGAGTACGATGTATAGGCATGGTGACGAGTATCTATACATTGGTGCCTAGCATGACCGTGAGTCTTTATAATGTTATTATCATGAACTGATTACGAATTCCATTTTATTGGAGTATTTCTATATATTGTGAATAATATGTGAATGATAACATAATAATTTGATTCCTATGAGCATTGGCTCGAACTGTGATACGAATATTGAAAATATATGAAATGACTTATGTCATTGAGGAGCGTTGGCTCCTGTTGTGGAACGAATTGTGAAAGTACAAGTGATAATTGAACCTTTATAGAAATTGCTTGAAAAGAATGGTAAAGTAAAAGTGAGAAAGAGGAGAGATCATTATGTTGTCCTCTTGGCGGGCTGTGGTTAAGTTGTGGTTCCCTGGTGTTGTGTTCTTAATTGATATCATGGATTCTTAGGGTGATGTTTGCCTGTGTTAGGTAAAGCTTATGGTTATAGATGATGTGATAAGTATTGTAACAGGTTAGTTATAGATAGGGTGGTTGGGTGTGGTAGTCAGTTAGATGTAACTGAGGTGGTTAAGTGTGATAATAGGTTGGTTATAGCTGCGGTGGTTAGATGTTGGAATGAATATGGTAGTTAGATGTTGGAACTAATGTGGTCATGGAAATTCCCTTGCCGAGTTAATTGAGATAATGTGCGTTCCCTCACTGGGATATCGTTATATTGTCGTCTGTGACAGAATATGAGATAAGAATTCCTTGGAGCTTTGGGCTCCAGTGATATCATGAAGTAAGAAAATAAAGAAAGAGAAAGAGTTACTGATTATTCCCTTGCCGAGACGTGAGTATTTAACGTGTATTCTCCCTTGCCGGGATGATTAAACTATTAATTGTGCTCCCTTGCCGGGATGATTGATCTATTAATTGTGCTCCATTGCCGGGATGATTGAACTGTTAATTGTACTCCCTTGCCAGGATGTTTGCTATGTATTTATCTGCTGTGTGTCCCTTGATTTTGACTGTTGCTTAGGGACTCAAACTGTTAAATAATATTGAGGAGCGGGTTGCATGCCGCAACAAATGATACTGAGGATCGGGTTGCACGCCGCAACATTGGTAATTGTGGAGCGGGTTGCATGCCGCAACGACGATGATGATAAATAATGTGGATCGGGTTGCACGCCGCAACGATGGTAATTGTGGAGCGGGTTGCATGTCGCAACGATGATGATGATAAATAATGTGGATCGGGTTGCACGGCGCAACGATGGTAATTGTGGAGCGGGTTGCATGCCGCAACGATGATAAATGATAAATAATGTGGATCGGGTTTCACGCCGCAACGATGATGATAATTGTGGAGCGGGTTGCATGCTGTAACGATGGTAAATTATTGAACGGGTTGCACGCCGCAACGGTTGTTGACATCTGTGGTTATGTTTGAATATTTATTCTTGTTTCACTGTGGAGTTAAGCTGTTTTGGTTTTTACTCTAGATTAAATTTTTATTTGTATTTTCCCCGCAGCATGTTCCCCCTCCCTTGATATTGATTTTCTTGGTATTCGATATTTCGCTGTATATTTTACAATTGCATAGGTTTATGTGGTGTCCAGTCAAGCCTCATCACTACTTCGCCGGGGTTAGGCTATGCACTTACCAGCATATGGGGTCGGTTGTGCTGATACTACACTTCTGTGCATTTTTGCACAGGTCCATGTTTTGAGATGCAAGAGTAGTAGTTCGATAGCAGGATTTCATTACTATGAGACTGAGGTAGCTTGCAGGTGTCCGCAGGCCCGGCGTCTCTTCTTTTGCTTTTCATTTATACTGTAGTCTCATTGTTTCGAGATAGATGGTTGTTATATTTCTTTCAGACCATTATATGTAGTTTATTCTTAGTGGTTCGTGAGCTTGTGACACCAAATCTTGGGTAGAGGATATTGTTGAGCAATTCATATTTATTTCAGACTTATAAAATTTAGACTTCCACAGCTATTGTTATTATTATTCATGCTATTAAATTGACAATGGGATGGCTTGTTTATGGAAATGGTGAGTAAATTGGCTTGCCTAGCTACCACGAGTAGGCGCCATCACGATCCCGATGGTGGGAAATCCGGGTCGTGACAAGTTGGTATCAGAGCACTAGGTTACATATGTATCACAACTCACGAATGAACTTAGTAGAGTCTAAAGGGTAGGTACGGAGATGTCTGTACTTGTTCCTCAGAGTCTATTGAGTTCGGAAAATCTCTCATTTGTTCTTTCTTGTCGTGCGATTGATTTCTCAAATGCTGACTGAATTTCTACTCCGTTCTTTCGCGAATGGCGAGGTCATGTACCGCTTCTTCGGTGGAGTAGCAACACAGACCAGTGATAGATCAGCTACTTCTTCGGAGACTTTGTGAAGATAAAGGTATTAGAGGTGGAGGTAGAGATACAAGAATTGGAGGTAAAGGTATTAGAGGTGGAGATGCAGGTACTGTTCTGGCTTATGGTAGAGAAGCTGCGGTCTTATTTTGCATCGTATCGGGTCATTCTACCCGCAGTGCTATATCGTATGTGAAGGATCGGCGTATGGCCGAGAAAGGGTGTTTGGTCTACTTGGCTTACGTTGTGATTCTAGTGCGGGGGTTTCCTTTATCGACTATGTGCCCGTGGTTCGTAAGTTCTGGATGTTCCCTTCAGGCCTGCCGGGTATGCCGCCCGACAGGGATATTGATTTTTGCATTGATCTGGTTCTGGGCACGCAGCCCATTTCTTTCATCCATATCGCATGGCCCCGCCAGAGTTAAATGAATTAAAGGATCAGTTGCAGGATTGGCTAGAGAAGGGCTTTATCAGGCCTAGTGTTTCTCCTTGGGGTGCGCTGGTGTTATTTTGTGAAGAAGAAGGGTGCCCAGTTCAAGAGGTCAGATGAGTGCGAGGGAGGTTTCAGAAGCTCAAGATAGCTCTGACTACGGTGCCAGTGTTCGTTTTGCCCACAGGCACAGGGCCTTACACAGTCTATTGTGATTCTTCCCGTACTGGGCTTGGAGCGGTATTGCTGGATGACTTGTTTATGGAAACGGTGAGTAAATTGGCTTGCCTAGCTACCACAAGTAGGCGCCATCACGATCCCGATGGTGGGAAATCCTGGTCGTGATATTAACCCTAGTTTACTTTGCTTCTTTTGTTGTTCAAACCCTATCATCATCTGTCTCATTTCTAGTCATTTTTGTTTAGTTCTCTTTTCCTTTTATAGTTCTTTTCCTCTTGACTCTAGTGACATGACATGCATGTGTAATTCGCGGCCTGGTTTTAAAAGTTAGTTTACTCATGAAGCAGTGAAACAATTTTGAAGATGCCAGGGACATTTGGGGGAAATGAGTAAAGGGATTTTGAGATCACTTGAAGCCCGAATTGTGTGAAACTGGGGTAGATAGAACATAAAGAAATACTGTTGCAATGCATCATGCCGCATCGCTTTGAAGCCAAAGTCAAGTTTGCCCCAAGTTTACAGGGGTCATTTGTGGGAAGGAGAGTGAAAGTGTTGTCCAATGGTGTTTCGTATCCAACAGATGTTGAAGGCAAATGTGTGGATATGGTTATTAAGTCTGGTACAATCAAAATATGTTACAAATGTTTTCCTTGGTTTGTTTAATTCTGTAGTTTTGTACTTGGCATGTTTTGAAGATTGGAATGACGAAGCCATTTTGTTCTGCTATCTAAACACTTTATCCTTTGTTACCCCCTTAGCCTTATTTATTTTCTTTCATACCCCCTCTTTCGGAATCAGTAGCAAAGATCAGAAACACAAACGTGAAAAAATAACTAAATGAAGAAGAAGAAAAAGAGAAAGAAAAGAGAAAAAGAAGAAGAAAACAAAAAAAACAAGAAAAAAAACAACAAAACAACAAAAAGAGGAAATGAAGAAAGAAAAGAAAACAATAGAAAGTGGAAAAAAAGTACAACAACAAAGCAATTTCTTTTACATGAACTACATTTGACTTGATTCCGAAAGGATACGTAGGCAACCTCTCTCTGAGGTTCAGTCACACCAAAATAAAAATCCAAAAGTCCTCAAGAAAGAAACTGGGGCATAAGTTGTGGTTGTTGTAAGAAATGTGATTCCGAAAGTTGTAATTTCGAACCCATGTTGAATTGTTTTGAACCTTTTGATACCCTTTATTTCCAACCCCATCGAAAAGCCCACATTTTGATCCAAAGAAAGACCTTCTGATTAGTCTTCACGAAATGCCAAGTCGAGCAAGCGAAGATGATTCATGTCAGGGGCAGCACTCCAGTTCAAGCAGAAACAATGATGGAAATGAGACAGTCTTATTGGTGAAAACCTTCACGGGCACCATAAGGCGAAGTGAGTTGAGAGAAATTAAAAATGAGAGTCTTGTTGGTGAAAACCCTTACGGGCACCATAAGGCGAAGTTAGTTGAGAGAAATTAAAAACGAGAGAGTTTTCTCGGTGAAAACCCACGTGGGCACCTTAAGGCGAAGGTGAGGTTTCAGATGGGCAAATGAGATAGGTCTGTGGGTGAAAAGTCGTTCAAAACATTGCAGGACGAACAAGGTTAGGGTTTGGGTTGAAGAAATCACGTTATGGAGTTCTGCGGCAACAAAGCGTGGCAATTGAAAGTTGATTGGTTGGACAAATTGGGCCGGTTAGTCCAAAATGCATGGCATGATCAATAGTACCAGCTGTTTTTCTCATATAAGTCTCTTTTCTTTTCCTTCCTCTTTATAAATCATCCGATTTTGGATTCTCTTTATCCTTAACTCTCAAGGTCATTGCATTTCATTCTTTTTGAGGTTTGTTCTTTAAGATGTTTCAATATCGGTCTTGTTCGAAACAAAGAGGAAAGGATGTCAAGGCTCACTACTATGAGCACGTGTTTTTTTCCCTATATGAATTATTCCCAAATATTCAAACAAAATAATTTCTTTCATTATTTTGCAATTTTGTGGACTTTTGTGACATTTTAGGTTAATTGTTTGCATTTTATTTGCGCATTTAAATTCATATGAAAATATAAAAAATTACACTTGACATTTGCATTTAGGATTTAATTTTATATTTTAGGATTAATTAGTGGTTAAGTTTTTTTTAGAACAAAATATGAAGAAAATAACAAAAATAGTCTACTTTTACATTTTTAATTGTTAATTGTTGAGACTACTTTTAAATAGCATTTAATCAATTTTGTAGGAATTAATTATCTTAGTTTTGGAAATAAATTAGGTTTCATTATAATTTTTGCTTTTTTATAAAATTAGGAAAAAATACAAAATGAAATACAAAAAATAAATAAAAGAAATAAAAAACGAAAACAAAAGCAATTAAAAGGGGCTGCCTTAATAATGCTTAATTGGGCCATTTAATTGACTTCACCCAGCCCAAACCAATGTCACGCCTGTCCAGGTCTGCCCCAAACCCGGCCCAAATTCCACTCCTATTTCCTCTAAACTGAACGACGTCGTTCTAGGTTTAGTAATGTCAAAGGGATCATGACCATCCGTCTCCATCATCCAATGGTCACAAATCCCTCTCAATTATTTAATAAAAAAGTCTAAAACATGCCCATTAACCCTAGACAAGCCTCATCATCCTCGTACTCACGACCCTTTGTAACACCACCAGCGCCGTTACCGGAGAAGACGCAACTTTCTCCGATGGCTCCCAGAATCACACCTCTATACCGTCTCAACGCCCTCATTATGAATCCTCCAACATATCCTTTGGAATCCCACCAGAAGCCTTCGAATGATCGAAATTGTTGTTGTCGTCTCCGTCCCCACGGCGGTGACACCGCCCAAACCGGTCCAAATTTATACCACCATACCTCCTTCATCTCCTCATCACCAATCCGTAAATAATCCTCCTCAAATTATGACCGAGTCCCTCGAATTTCAAATCCAAAATTAGGTCAAAAACCTTAATTCGTCCCATCGGTTTCAGATTAACACACCAGGGTCTCCTTGCTTCCCTCATAAGGAATTCGACGTCATTGGCGCTTGAACCTCATTGAAGTCAGTCGAATGTTGAATCTAAAATTGGCCAGTGAGTTTCTTAGTTTATTTTTTGTATTTTTTTCTTCCATGTTGTCCTTGTGTTAGTAATGGATTAAGATTCAATGTTAGCTATCTAGGTTTAGTAACTGAAGTTGTACTTATTTGGATTATTGTTCGAATTCTGCTAACTGTTAATTTTGTCATTAGTTAATAATTAGTTTTGATCATCGTTTAGTTTAGTTTACATTTTGATTATCTATTTCTTCAAATTGATAATGTAAGTTTGTGTTACAAGTTCAATTCTCATTTTAGTTGATTAATCGTTTCACTTTGATTTAGTTGTCAAAAGTAGTTCATTAATAGGTTTAATTGTTCTTTAATTGTCTAAAGCTGTTTCAATCTGATTTCATATTGAATTTATAATGGTCAATTGATTAGTTATTTTGATTGTTGATGGTAATTGGTAACTCAAAGTTCAGTAGTTAGTTTGGGGTTAGGATTTGAGTTTGAACCTAGTGTTAGCTGATTAAACTTACTGAATGATTGCATCACTAGGGTCAGTCAACAAGGTTGGGTGGGTTAGTAACTTCAGGTTAATGAAAAGGGTAATTTAGGGAGATTCACTTGGGGACTAAATTTAGAAATTACTAGAAGCTCCTAGAAGAGTTGTTAGTTAAAAGTTCAGATATGTAGTGTATTAACTTGTGCACAAGTTAGAAAACAAGGGACTAAATAAGGAAAACTGAGGGATTAATGTGTAAAAGAAGAATTTTGAAGCTACACCCCTTTTGTGCCTATAAAAGGACAAGCCCTTTGACTTGAAAAAAAGAAGAAAGTTTTGGGAGCTCAAAAATTCCCCCAAACCCATTCTCTGCAAATCTGAATTCTAAGTTTGAATTACAAAAATCCAAATCTTAGATCTAACACGTCCAAAACCAAATAACAACAAAAAAAAACTTCAAAAATCCAAAAAAAGTAACTGTTTTATTGGAAATTGTAGGTTAAATTTGATGTTCTAGTTATCAATTCACATCTCCTAGTTCTCTCTTTAGTTGCTAAAATTTCAGAGGTATTCTAGTTGATTTCGAGCAGTTTTTGGATTCAGTCACTCTATTTTTGGGTGTTTGTTGTTGTTGTTGGGTTTACAACTCTGTTTGGCTTTGTTTGAGTTTATTTTCCGGGTCAAGCTTGAGTTTGCTGTTGATTTGGTTCTCACTAACTACTGTTGTTACACTTACTGTGCTGATTTCTCCTTAATTTCATTGTATTTTCATTTCCAGGTACATATGCTCAGGCCTCAAGTCTATGGAAATGAGATAAATTTGTTATTTGAAGTTGATCTCTGAGCTTTAACTATTTTGGTTGATTTTGATGTATAAAACAATAGTTTATTTGATATTTCACGTTGTGTAATAGACTGGTACTGGAATGTAAATTGGATTGTTTTGGTACTGCTTAAACCTGTGGTTATCTAGTTGTAACTTCAATATAACTAATACTTGTTTAAATTCAACGTTTCTTCTGTGAAAATAAGATATCAGAAATAATCGAGATGTGCAGTATCTTGTGAAATAAGTGTGTCTATTAAAATCAATCTATACATGTGTCTCAAACAATTTTGTACTACAGTAATTTGTATCAGCAAGTTTGCTATTAATGTAAACTCTTTCGTCTTGTTGAATTCACTATTTCCACGTAGGAACTAATAATTTTAGGATAGTGGTTAATATCAATGATTTGCTTGAGTTGAATAGGCACCATGAGTTCATTAAGTTGAATCAACTATCTGTTTGACAATTAAATAAGGACAGAGAATGAATTTAGGTTTTTAACTTGCAATTAATATCTTGCCAATTTGATTAAGTGTACTTTGTTTTATCTTATTGCCAATTGTTGAACACTTAGCATAATTTAGGAGCAACATTAGGGGGTATTTGGGCTGATTTAATTGGATTGTTGTTTGGCTTAATAGTTAGCTTAACTCCAGGCCATTGGAGCATTAGCGCTTTAGCGGATGGACCAGGTCGATCCTGATTGTGTGCCTGCCCGGACCTGGGCCTAAACAACGATTGATTGGCCTTTATGCCCACTTGGGTAATGGTTTCCTTATGTGGGTTATGGCCAGGACCCCAACTGGTTAAGGATAAAAAATTTATATGAGTTCATGGACCCCAAATATAGTAGTATTTGAACCATAATAATTAATTAAGATTTTCCCTTTTGTTATTAGAGATAAATAAAAATAGAAAATTATGGATTGCTTTAAATTGGACCTTTAAATAAAAAATGAGATGAGTCTTGCCAAATAAAAAATACAAAAATTGCGGGGCCCTCGATAAATGTTATACTAAAATACATAGACTTCGGGATGGGCTGTTTAACAAAAGAAAAAGAAAACAAAAGAGTTTTATCTTCAAATAGCTTGTTGAAAAGAAAATATAAAAAGAGTCTTATTTTCCGAAATAGTGTATTTGTCAAAAAGAGTCTTGTATTAAAAAATAGTTAGTTTATTTGGCCGAACTACGCTGGTTGATTCTCACCGGATGTGAGAAACGTAGGCAACCCTCATCAGGTCCAACCACCCCTTTTGCAAAAAATAGCCAAAAAATACCAAAATTTTAATTTTTATCCAATAAGTCGGGTGATGCCATTATTGTTAAAAATAAGCTGAATGTCCAAAAAAGGGCGCCGGAAGGCTGTTTTTATAAGAACAACCACCCTGAGTCATTTTAAAACGGTTTGCGGGAACAACCTTAAAATCTCCCTTTCGGAAGTGCCGAAAGGCCGTATTTGCAAAACCGAGTCTTTGTTTTCTTAAAATAAGTATTTTTTAAGGATAGCCACTTTTTATTTTTCTTTTAAGTCAAAATAAGTCATTACATGGCAAGCTTTCTTTAAATAGCCTATAGTTGACATTGAAGCCTTCTCAGTCTTGCGTAGGACTGCGTCGATGCCAAGTGATGTCCTGCGGGCCTCATGATATGAATATTTGATGTACTCTTGATCTAGCTTTTAATCGTCAAGTTTGTATTTTTTCTTTTGAGTCTGGTTTTGTAGTTTCCCTTCAAGGAAAACAAATAGTCTAGTATCTCTTGCAATCGGCGTTTATTAATGAAATTTGGAAAATCCCAAAAATTATCCATTTATTTTTGCATTAAATTTGCAAGAACTACGCTTGGTCTGATTCATGCGGGGTCATGATACGTAGGCAATCTCCATAGGATTCGACCTTAACCAAAAGAAAAAATAAAAAAAAAGAGTGGAAAACCACAAAAAGGCAATAGCGGAAAAACAAGAAAGAAAGAAAAGAAAAATCAAGAAAGGAAGAAAATAGGAACAAGAGAAGACAAAGGCAAGAAAAAAAAGAAAAAAGAAGAAAACAAAGGAAGAGAAAGTTTGCAATTGGAAATAAGGAAAAGGACGGGATGACGCATGTGACCGATCAAAAGCATAATAGGAACTGTTAACTGCTTAGGCGCATTCACTCCCCAAATGTGCGAGTACCAATTTGTTAAATGCCCTAACGCTAACATGATGGTTTCATTTTATCATGTCATTCCAGAAAGGTGGTTGGCTTGTGGTTTTAAAGTGGTAACTCCTCTTTACAACATAAGGACGAAAGGCAGTTGGCATCCTGGCAATCCATTCCTACAACACCCGGTCAAATAAACTAAACATGACAGGCCAAGAATCAGATACCAGTATTGTGGACCCATCAAAAGAGGTAGAAGTGGTGGATGTCAAAGCAATAAGGGAAGAGATATATAAGTTGAGGCAGCAGATGGCCGAGATGCATCAGGCCTGGGCTAAGGGTCAGCCAACGCCAGTTTATCCTGCCAATCCAGCATATATCCCACGTTTGGCTTAGTCTCAGGAGCCTCCTACTGTGAATTCATCTCCAGCTTTCCCTTTCTACCAACAGAATCATGGCACCACCTCCTATCCTCCCCAAGCTTCACCACCCAAACAAAACCCTCCTTCACCAATCACCCATGTCTTTGTGGCACCTCCACCTACCACATTGTAAAGATGTTCTAGTGAGCCATGGTTTCCAACTCATGATAGCCAGTAGCACCCTCCCGAACCTACCTTTAAAGATCCTGAGCCATATTCCTACACTCCTCAACTTGAGCTCCCGGTGGAAACTGATAAGCCGCTTAAGGATCCAGAACAGGAAGAAATGTTTCGAAAAGTAAAAAGCCTGGAGCAATCCTTCAGGAACATGCAAGGATTGGGCGGCCAAGTCAGTGTGGCCTACAAGGATTTGTGCTTGTTTCCCGATGTCCAGCTGACAGCAGGGTTCAAGTTACCAAAGTTTGATTTGTATGATGGACATGGTGACCCTGTAACCCATCTGAGGGGATTTTGCAGTAAGATGAGAGGAGCTGGGGGAAGGGATGAGTTATTGATGGCGTACTTTAGTCAAAGACTCAGTGGTGCGTCCTTGAAATGGTACACGCGGCAAGATAATGCTCGATGGTACACTTGGGATGATTTGGCCCAAGTGTTTGCGTGCCATTTCCAGTACAATCTCGAAATCATCCCGGACCGTCTGTCACTGACCAAAATTGAGAAGAAGCCCGGGGAAAGCTTCAGGGAGTACGGTTTTCGATGGAGAGAATAGGCCGCAAGTGTCGATCCTCTAATGCAAGAGAGCGAGATGGTCGATTACTTTTTACAAGCTTTGGAGCCTACCTACTATGGTCACCTGGTGTCAGCAGTGGGTAAATATTTTAACGAGGTAGTGAAAATGGGAAGTATGGTTGAAGATTGGCTCAAATCCGACAAAATCAAGACCTATTCGGAAATCAAGGCAACTATCCAGGCTATCTAGAGCAGTACTGGAGGGGTACTGGGAAAGAAAAAGAAAGAAAATGTGGCGGTAATTGACTTGAGAACTTGGTCCAGGGGCCCGTCGCCATATTACCACCAACCTCAACCCTGTCCCCAAACCTACCCCCACACTTCGTAGCACTATTACCCACCCTATGATCCTCTCTTCTCTATCCATCATGCCCAAGCGTATGCCCAACATCCTACCCATGCGCAATGTCAGACACCCACCCCACAAAGTGCCTACCCAACTCAAAATATCTACCCACATCCAAGAGCTTACAAGACTCCCCCTGGAGCAGGTTTACGAGCCAGCCGAAATTTCAAGCAGGAGAGGGAACAAAAGCAGGAAACTTTCACCCCCCATCGGAGAGTCATATGCAGACTTGTTTGAGAAACTAAAGCACAATAACCTGATTGTACTGATTCCTCCGAATCATGTGGACAAGCGTGCAAGAACCTTTGACCCTTCTAAAAAGTGTGAATACTATTCCAATGCCCATGGGCATGATGTCGAAGGTTTCCAGGAATTTGAAAAAAGGGATAGAAAGAATGATTTAGGAAGGGGTAATTGCGGTCCAGGATAGTGCCACCTAGAGCATTGCACAGAATCCTTTGCTTGCACATGATAATGCACATTTTGTGGGGAAGATCAATGGAAATAGAGAGTATGAGAATCCTCTCGGAAATTCGTTGAATGAAGTCAATGATATTTAAATTGGTAATGGTCCCAGCAATGTTGATGGGCAATCCAGTGGCTAAGATGTCGAGTTTGGTGATTGGAAAGACGCTCCACCTCTTGGTGAATTAGAGTGGAGTTTTGGTGGTTTATTTTGTTGTCATTTCTGTTGTCCAAGTTATTTTCAGGGTTGTAATCCGGATATTGTCTTGTGATCCAAACCTTTCTATCTTTTCACTTTGCCTTGTTTAGTCGTAATAGTTCGTTTAGTGCTATCTAGGTTTGTTCAAGGGTTGTAACCCAAGTCCATTTTGTTTGTTTTGTTGTTTAAACCCTTTCTCCGTCAGACTAATGCAATTATCTATTTCCCGTCATTTTTAGTCCTTTTTTAGTCTCCTCTGCTGTTACAATTCTTTCATGCTGGTTCTAGTGACATGACATGCACGCATAATTTTCAGCTTGGTTTTCAAAAAAGCAATGAAACAATGTTGAAGATGTAAGGACATTCAAGGGAAATAAGTAAAGGCATTTTGAGATCACTTCGAGCCCAAATTAAGTAAAACTTGGGGGCAGATAGAACATAAAGAAATACTGCTGAAATGCATCATACCACATCGGATTGAATCCAAAGGCAAGTTTGCCCCAAGTCTACGGGGGCCGTTCGTGGTACCGATATTGTTGTCCAATGGTGTTGGGTAACGGACAAATATAGAAGGCAAATGTGTAGATATGGCTATAATTCTGGTGCAATCAAAATATGATATGTATGTTTTCCTCAGCTTCTTTAACTGTGTAGTTTGTACGTGGCATGTTTTGAAGATTGGAACGACGAAGGCATTTTATTCTTCTATCCAAACACTTATCCTTTTTTACCCCTTTGAGCCTCGGTTATTTTCTTGCATACCCCTCTTTCGAAATCAATAATAAAACTCGTAAGCCCGAGCGGGGAAAGTAAGTGGAGAAACAAGAGAAAAACGGTAAAAAAGAAAGAAAAAAAATGAAAAGAAAAGAAAAGAGAAAAGAAAAGAAAAAGAAAAGGAAAAAGAAGAGAAATCAAGAAAAATAGAAAATAAAAAGCAAAGAAAAGAAAAAAGAAGGAAAAGTAAAGAATGAAAAGAAAGGAAAAGAAGGTGGAAGAAAGGACATACCGCAACCACAAAAGTAATCGCCCGAACTACGTTTGACTTGATCCCTAAAGGGTACATAGGCAGCCTCTCTCTGAGGTTCAGTTATACCAAAATAAAAATCCAAAAGTCCCCAAGAAAGAAACTGGGGCAGAAGTTGTGGTTGTTGGGAGAAATCTGATTCCGAAAGTTGTAATAGTGAACCTATGTTAAATTATTTCGAGCCTTTGATACCCTTCTTTCTATTCCCATCCAAAAGCCTGCATTACGGTCCAAAGAAAGACCTTCAAATCAGTCTTCAAGAAATTTCAACTCAAGCGAGTAGAGGCGAATCATATCAATGGCAACTCTCCGGTCCAAATGAAGGAAATGAAGAATGAGAGAGTCTTGATTGATGAGAACCCTCATGGGTACCCCAGGGTGATGAGAGATGAGAGAAATCAAAATGAGAGAGTCTTATTGGTGAAAACCTTCATGGGCACTATAAGGCAACGATAAGTTGAGAGAAAAACCAAAATGAGAGAGGTTTGATAGTGAAAACCCTACAGGCACCACAACTCGACTAAGGATGGTGAATCAGTATTTCACGTTCAAAAATCCAAATCTTAGATCTAACACGTCCAAAACCAAAAAACAACAAAAAAACTTAAAAAATCCAAAAAAAGTCACTGTTTTATTGGAAATTGTAGGTTAAATTTGATGTTCTAGTTATCAATTCACATCTCCTAGTTCTCTCTTTAGTTTCTAAAATTTCAGAGGTATTCTAGTTGATTTCGAGCAGTTTTTGGGTTCAGTCACTCTATTTTTGGGTGTTTGTTGTTGTTGCTGGGTTTACAACTCTGCCTGCCTTTGTTTGAGTGTATTTTCCGGGTCAAGCTTGAGTTTGCTGTTGATTTGGTTCTCACTAACTACTGTTGTTACACTTACTGTGCTGATTTCTCCTTAATTTCATTGTATTTTCATTTCCAGGTACATATGCTCAGGCCTCAAGTCTATGGAAATGAGATAAATTTGTTATTTGAAGTTGATCTCTGAGCTTTAACTATTTTGGTTGATTTTGATGTATAAAACAATAGTTTATTTGATATTTCACGTTGTGTAATAGACTGGTACTGGAATGTATAAATTGGACTGTTTTGGGACTGCTTAAACATGTGGTTCTCTAGTTGTTGCTTCAATATAACTAATACTTGTTTTAATTCAATGTTTCTTCTGTGAAAATAAGAAATCAGAAATAATCGAGATGTGCAGTAGCTGGTGAAATCAGTGTGTCTATTAAATTCAAGCTAAACATGTGTCTTAAACAATTTTGTACTACAGTAATTACAATCAGCAAGTTTGCTATTAATGTCAACTCTTTCGTCTTGTTGAACTCACTATTTCAATGTAGGAACTAATAATTTTAGGATAGTGGTTAATATCAGCGATTTGCTTGAGTTGAATAGGCACCATCAGTTCATTAATTTGAATCGACTAGCTGTTTGACAATTAAATAAGGACAGAGCATGAATTTAGGTTTTTAACTTGCAATTAATATCCTGCCAATTTGATTAATTGTACTTTGTTTTATCTTATTGCCAATTGTTGAACACTTAGCATAATTTAGGAGCAACTTCAGGGGGTATTTGGGCTGATTTAATTGGATTGTTGTTTGGCTTAATAATTAGCTTAACTCCAGGCCATTGGAGCATTAACGCTTTAGCGGATGGCCCAGGTCGATCCTGATTGTGTGCCTGCCCAGACCTGGGCCTAAACCCACGATTGATTGGCCTTTATGCCCACTTGGGTGGGTAATGGTTTCCTTATGTGGGTTATGGCCAGGACCCCAACTGGTTAAGGACAAAAAATTCATATGAGTTCATGGACCCCAAATATAGTAGTATTTGAACCATAATAATTAATTAGGATTTTTTCTTTTATTACTAGAGACAAATAAAAATAGAAAATTATGGATTGCTTTAAATAAAAAATGAGATGAACCTCGCCAAATTAAAAATGCAAAAATTACGAGGCCCTCGATAAATGTTATACTAATATACCTAGACTTCGGGATGGGCCGTTTAGCAAATTTTACGGCCTTTCCCAAAGATTATAACGCGATAGTCTCTTTAGGCACGCACTTTAAATATTTTTACCTTCCTAAATATGGGGGCACATTTATGTGACCCAAATCCAAATCTCAACGAAGTCGAAATATGTCAAAAACCGTGGGTGCATTTACGTGACGTGGTTCGAGATATATTTTCACGACGTTGCAATTATCTTAAAATAATAATAATAAAAGCGGTCCAAATTTAAAAATACATAGGTTAAAACATGCACTAAAATCAAATAAATAAGCCAAATATGATAGTTTAGAGACCGTGATAGAACCACAAAACCCAGGAATACCTAACACCTTCTCCCGAGTTAACAGAATTCCTTACTCGGATTTGTGGATCGCGGACTGTTAAACAGAGTCAATAATTTTCTCGATTCAGGATTCAACCGGTGACTTGGGATACCATAAATCTCCCAAGTGGCAACTCTAATTTTTAATAAACAAATCCCATTTCGATTGTACTTTAATTGGAAAAAATCCTTTAAGCCCTTGCGGGTGTAAGTAAAAAGGAGGTGTGACAACTACCAGTTTCCCAGTTGCAAAGCACAGCAGGGCCAGAACGTACCAAAGATAACATTATGAAAAGTAAGAAACAAAGTATCACCGGAAGTTTCGTAGGTGGATTGGTCAGAGAGTTTTATGGGAGATACAAAATTAAATATAAAGGGTTCAGAAATATAAAACAACAGTATGGGATAGAACATTTGGGTCATCAAAAGTCATGGGGGTTGAAAGTTGGTCAGGAAGTCAAAGCGGTTCAAGGCAAGTTCAGGGAAGCAAGTCAAAGTAGAACTCAGCAGCGGAGACATAACCAGCAAGAATGCCATCAACTAACCACCATTTTTTATATTAACCAGGTTTTTCTTTGATTGAAATAGGGGAAGGTATTTTTTTGGTTTCATAAGAATTTGCCATAGGGAAAGGACAAGCACCAAACAGTTGCCTCACGACCGTGAGCACGTAATTTTTGCCCTATATGAATTGCACCTCTACGTATAATACGTCCCGAAACGCTCGAAGATTTAATCAATTTTGCACCCTCGCGACTGTGAGCACGTGATTTTTCCCTATATGAATTGCTCCCATAATTTCACACAAAATAGTTTCTTTTCATTGTTATTTTAATTTTGTTGATTATTGTGGTATTTTCTATTAATTGTTTGCATTTGTGTGTGCATCTTAATTCATATAAAAATACAAAAAATATATGCACATTTTTTATTGATGTCTACATATTTGGATTTAATTAGTAATTAGGAGTTTACAAAAATACAAAGAGAAAAACAAAAAATAGTTTACTTTCCCTTTTATTTTTAATTTTTGAAATCTTAGTAGTTTTTCTTTTATATTAAATTAGTTTGTTCTAATTGTGATATATAGTTTGAATTAATATTATTTAGGAGTTCATTTAGATTTATTTTAATTTTTAAAATAAAAGAAATTAGGAAAAGTTTCTAATAATTTTTTTAAAATTAAAATGAGGAATGAGAAATTAAACTTGGACTGTTCTTAAATTAAATTCTTCAGGCCCAAAGTCCACACCCCTCAAACCTACCACCCCAGCCCAAACCCATTCCCCCAACCCGGCCTGCCCCACCCATGAATAAAACTACATCGTTTATCCAAGGACAAATCCCAAACGTCAAGGATCTTTGATCAAACGGCTATAGGTCCAAATACTATATTACTGTCCAAACACTACCTACCCCCCAAGCCCGTTTCCCTCACAAACCCTAACCCCTCATCAGACCACCGCCATCCGCCGTCTGTAGCCGTCCGGAAATCGCCTCCATCGACGGCCGGTCTCCAAACGAAACAAAAAATATACCCTGAACTCCTCTCAATCTCCTCTATCTAAACCCCCAAACTCCGTCGCTCAAATCCCAACCCATCTCCTCGAATAACCCAAACCCTAGAAGCCACCATCGCCGTGCACGGCGGCGCTACCTCCCAAACCCTTCAAAATTCACACCCATACTCCCCTCATCCTCCTCTTCACGAACCCCTAACTGGATTCCTTCGAATATCATTAAGCCGCTCGAATTTTAAATCTAAGAGGGCAGAACCCTAAAAATTTAAAGTGTCGATTTCTGCCCCAAATTCTTGAATCCGGAAGTTTATTTGAGGCCCAAAATAATGCTTCCGTTTGTTCTTGGCAAAGAACAAACGCCTGATATCATTTTGGGACTCCAATCAAAGTCCAGTTCTCGTTCAAATTTCACATAGGTGAGTTCTCTTTTCTTTCTTTTGTTATTTGAATCCTTTGTTTTAAATTAATCTTATGTTAATCTGTTCATAATGGCAATGTTCTATGTCCTGTAATTTTATTTTTCAATTATTTTAGTTTGGTAGTTCAATTAATATTTTTGCGTGTTCTTAGATTGTCTTTGCTTGCCAGTGTTTGATTTTCCCTTTTTACAATAATTCTGTTTTAATTTTGTTCATCTCTTAGTTGTTCGTTTGGACTGATAATAATAGTTTTATATCAGGATTTCAGTAATTAATTTAGATTTAAGGGTTTGTTCATTTGAATTTGGTTTTAGCTAAAGAACTAGTTTGATCATAGTTAGTTTAGAAGGGCTAGGGTTGGTTTAACTAGGTTGGTAATTCAGAACCAAATAAAGGGTAGTATGGGTATTTAAAAAAATGGAATATGATAGTAACTTAAAATGGAACTCCCCAGGACCTTTTAAATGGGATATTAAGTTGAAATTCAAAAAATATGTGTAGTAACTTGGGAAACAAGCCAAGATTCTGGTGACTAAATAGTTTAAATTTGAAAATAAAAGGGACTAAAATGCATAAATAAACCTGCATGTATTTCCCTAGTTGTTTTCCTTCAAAAGGCACCATTTCTTGCCTTAGAAGGCAAGGTTTAAGAGCTAGATACTCCAGAAATAAAGCTGCTATTTCACGAAGGTTTAGAGGTCTAAAAATTCAAAAAGAAAGAGATAGAAATTACTGTTTCATAAAGGATTAGGTGAGCTAAATAGATAAAAATTCCTGAGAGTCAATGCAAGATCAATGTTCTATTGGTTCTAATTTTCATCAATTGATGTTCTAAAACAAGCTAATTAGATGGTTTGAAACTTTTGCTGCTTTGCCATTGCTTTGAAATCACTCTTCTTTGGTCATTTTTCTTGGGCTGAGTGTGTTGTTGTAGCCTTTTATTATGCTGAACCTGCCACTTCTTACCTCTTTTCTGTACTCTTTTCTTCTTCCAGATATATTCCAAATCCTCATAAATTTCATTTGAACATGTAATTTGAAGCATGATTTGAGAAGGAAATGAATGTGGCAAGATTTATGGACTCCGCCTGATTGCTGATTTCTTTTCTCCTAATCATTATATAGTTATAAAGTTCAAATTCATGTATTCTTCAAAAAATAGGTAGTTAGTTTATGACAGTTATGTAGTCGTCTCTTTCTGATTTTGTTTCTTGACTAGTGAGAAACATGCTACAATTATTGTTAGTTGACTGCTAATTAAATTGAGTCACAATAATTGTTTAAGGCTGTAGGTGATGCTAATTTTGGTTTAAGTTTGCCTAGTTTATGAAAGTTGAAGATTAGATATGCTTTAGTTCAAACTTTAATGAACATTTGAGGCCATTAGGATTGTTAAATGTGGACCTGTATACTTTCTTTGGATGCAACTTTGAAACTGTTCATTTCTCTGAAACTTCGTGGCCAGCAAATGGCTATCTGACTAAGATCCATACAGTAGGGGTGCCTGTTTTTTAAAAGATCTATTAATTAGAAAAATGGTTCAAATAAGAGTAGAACAAGATTGGTATTACTTGTTTTCATAAATTAGAGTGCCTTTTTGTGTTAATTTCAGCAGTACTTTTAGATGAGTATTGAATTGGATGTACAGGGTGATTGACTGCAATATTTTTTATAATGTTTTGTGTGGGAGGCAAGGGATACCTGCTTTGTGCTGAATAGAAGTGAGCCACATTATGAGACCATTTAGAATAGCACCAGCCTGGGAATCGAATGCCTGTGCTTGTGAGCCAATAGACATTTGTTGGGCTTGTTTTCAATTTAATGCTTTGGGCCTTTAATGGGTGGCCCAGTTTCAACATAGAGCAATCCTCTATGATTTCTGTGAGATTCGAGTACTGGGCTTACCTGGAGCCTAGTGTTATAAATGTTATCACCTCAGCAATTTGTTCATTATCAGGTGGGCTCAGCTAGGCCTAAGTTTAAGGTCGTTTACTTTTAAAAAGGAAACACAACTTTTGTCTCTGAACGGAGGCCTTGACGAGTTGGGCGTTGGAACTAGGAATATTAACCTTTGAACGATTAAGAATACAATTCTAGGTAAAATAGCCTTAATCCCCTTAATATTAGATTTTTAACTTAATATTAGAAATGATTTATATTCGTAGCAAACTCCTAGGGCCGTTTAAAATACGATTGTAGTTGCGTATACATTCGTGTAACATGACTATGATCCTAAATTAATTTGAAGTATGCGTTCGCGCAACTTCTACCAATTATTTCTTAATAATAAATGTGTTACAAGTTCTAATTATTTTTAGTTTATCCAAGTTCAGTAAAATCACGTAGGGACTTCCTAGTAGTTTCATAAATTAGATACAAAATTGACTAAATATTTCGTAGAATATCCTTTAATGATGTTTAAAATACCAAGTGTGGTTGTGTATACGTCCGCGTAACACAACTACATTTCTAAAAACAAAAGCGGAGTATGTGATCGCAAAATTTCTATCCAAACTCTTCTTAATAATAATTAAGCATCATTAATTGTGGACACGTTCGCGTGACATGATTTTTGACGCACCAAACAGGTGGGTATATGTACGCGTAACCCGTTTCAAGATAATTTTCCTAATTAAAAGCGGTGAAAGAAGCAAAAGCACATAGGTTTAAAAATTAATAACTCAATAACTTAATAAGCCAAGTAGGATCAAAGAGACCGCGCTCGAACCACTGAACTCGGGAGCGCCTAACACCTTCTCCCGGGTTGACAAAATTCCTTACCCGAATTTCTGGTTCGCAGACTGTGATAACAGAGTTATTCTTTTCTTGATTACAGATTTAAACCGGTGACTTGGGACTCCATAAATTATCCCAAGTCGCGACTCTGAGTTTAATTAAAATAAATCCCGTTTCGATTGTCCTTTAAGTGGAAAAACTCCCTTATTATTATACCTTTTTTGGGGGTGTAGAATGTAAAATGGAGGTGTGACAGCTCTGGCGACTCTCCTGTGGACAAGAACCCAGAACTTCTGTTCAGGGTTCAAGAATTCAAGCTTGTTTTATGATTTTTACTTGGATCATTTATTATTGATATTATTGTATTTTGTGAACCTTTGTGCTAAACGCTATCTTTTACCGCTTTAACTTTGTTCCACTGTATATAATTGTCTTCTTCCGCCACCCTTTGAGTTGTTTTTTTGAAAATGGTGCATATGTTCGCGTAGCTCACTTTTGTCGAGGCTGGGCAAGGGATAAGGCCGGGCAGACTTTAGTGCTCCCGGTACGTCGCCACCTCCTCGGCCCCAGTTGTCCGCTCGGGTACCCCATGTCTTGACCAAAATCCTAGGTTTTTAAACTTAGAAGAACACAGACTCATGCCGGATCCCTATTAGGAAAGCTTACTCACATACATGCATTTTGACATAAGGGACTCAACACAGGGGTTAGGTATGTCTAGGACAGGTGCCCTAAAATAACAGACCATTATGATGCATTTTATGTGCTACGTGAGCATTTATTTGTTTTGGCTTGCATGCTGACCGGCCAAAAAGAAAGGAAATGTGAGGAAAAACCAAAGAAAAACAAAGAGAGGGGAAAAAGAAATAGAAAAAGACCAAGAGTGATGTAGGAAAGGAGTGAACACGGTTCTAAAGAAAACCCAATTCTTGAAAATACCCCTAAACTCTGCCAAATTTTTTATGGTGATTTCAAAAATCAAGTTGGGCGAACTACATGGGTCTGATTCCCATCGGATAAGGGATACGTAGGTAACCTACATAAGGTTCAGCCTCTTTTTGAAAAAGAAAAAATAAGAGAGAGATGGGGGAGCCAAATAAAAGCAGTCAGTCAAAATAAGCCGATTCAGTATCGGTATTATTTCAAATCGTTCTTACCGAGATAGCTTTAGAATATTCCTCCATTATCAAAGACCTCATCGGCCTCAAAATTCATATGGAATTGGGAAGGGGCCATACTTGCAAAAATAGCCATTTCGCTAATATTGACGTATCAAGGAGGGAACCATGGTCTTTGTTTTTAAAACCAGAAACTTGTTTTCAAAAGGGGGCATTAGAGTCAACCCTAACCCTACCTTTCTACAAGAACAAATGAATATTATCCAGGATCCTCCAAAAGTGGTCAAGGAGTAGGCTTAGTTACACTTGCGCATGTGGTGGGATGATTTGGATGAAGACGGTCAGAAATGGGTGAAAGAACAACTGGGCGCTCTTATAGACATTTGGAAGATTAAGCCACGAGATGATCTGATCATGGCTATGATAACTTTCTGGGACCTTGCTTGCAATGTTTTTTGCTTTTCATACTTTGATATTACCCCTACCTTGGAGGAGATAGCCGGTTACATTGAGTTTGGACGAGATCTAAAGAAGAAACAACTCATATTTCCGAGGACTCCATCGGTGCACAAGTTTTTTGACCTCTTGAATATCAGCAAACAGATAAGTAAAAACCGGGTGAACGAAGGGTGTTGTGCTTTCCACTTCTTATACTTCAGGTTTGGTCATTCTGCTGGTTTTGAGACACATGAAAAGGGGTTGAGCAACATACAAGATAGGTGTCGTTACAAATTCATCGCCAGTTTGCATTTATCATGGCATTTATAGGGATTATGGTCTTTGAAAAGGGGACAGTTGATATTTGTATGGCTAAAATTGCACAAATGATCAGTACCATGAAGGATCATGCACTTTCCCCATTGGTACTGGCGGATATTTATCGTGCGTTGACTTTGTGCAAAGCTGGGGCCATGTTCTTTGAAGGTTGCAATATCCTCCTACAAATGTGGATGATCGAGCATCTTCGTCACCACCCCAGATTCATAAGTTATGGTTTGAGCCCGGATAATTTCATCACTAGTTACGAAGAGAGGGTAAAAGATTACATAGTACCAGAGGGATTTGAAGCATGGGTGTCTCATTTGAAAGCTCTCAAAGCAACTGAAGTTGAGTGGTCTATAGGATGGCTCCCTAAGACGGAGGCAATATACATGACTGCAACCAAAGGTTACTTGAGGATAATGAGTGAAAGGAGTATTCAGCCATATGCACCACAGAAGGTCTTGAGACAATAAGGGAGGTATCAGATTATGCCCGAAGACGAAGATTTGACCTCTCAAGTCATAGAGTTGCATCTGGAAGCCGCATTGCCCGAGGCTTTAGTTCACCAGGATTGGAATAGCTTCCGGTATCAAAAAAAGGCACCCAGGTACAAGATAATGCAAAAGGGGAAGTGGATCCAAACTATGTTGCATGGTTTGAGAAAAGGTCCTGTGTGAACACTGAGCCAGAATTGAACCTGAGAGTCCTGCCAAAAGAACTCATGTTCAATCTTTTGATGACAAAATCCAAGAAAGATTCGTATTGGGAGAAAAGGAAAAGGCGTATCACGCTGAGATTAGTGCCTTGAAAGAAAAACTGAGAAACATGGAATTCAACAATGATCTCCAGGCTCAGGAAGCCGAAGGTGAGAAAAGAAGATTGATCCAAGAGAATTAAACTCTCAAAGCCCAGATCCGGAAAATGAAAATAGCAATTGACAACCTGGGCATAAGTAGAAAAGACAAAAATCTCATCTACATCCAGAAGGCGCGTGATTTCGAGGATGATTTACAGAAAACTGAAAATGATTTAGCAAATGCTCGAGCCAGGATAGCCAAGGATGCAGGGGAACGGGCCAGTTTTATCCGTCAGCTGAAGGAGAAATATGACTAGGGGATGGCAAGTATGAAGAAGAAGGTCAAGATCATTGAAAATTAAATGGCCAGGCAGGGAAGAGATTTCGAAGCCGAGAGGGAGCATTGTTATTCATTGATAGCAAGGTTAGAAAGGGATCTACAGCAATTGCAACCATAGAACCATCCGGCGGAACAAACTTTGGAAGCTAGAACCCAACAGATTGGGGATTTATTACGGGAGAAGGGTAGGATTCGTGAAAGGGTCACGACGATTGCACAATACATTATGGTAAAATGACAGATTTGTGAAGACATGACCCAGACTACTCTCCTTGCGGTAGCCATGACATTTGTCCAGCAGGTAATGAGAGATTTGGAAAGGCTCCAGGTGGATCTTGCAGACGAGTCTGCAACAAAACCAAACAACACCCCAGAGCTCCGGGAGTTTTCAAGGCTTTAATGTATTTGTGATTTTGAGTCAGTACTTTTGTTTTGATTCTGTTAGTTTGTTTTGGAGTCTATAAGGTCTTTTTAGTTGATCTTTTAAACTCTGTTAGTTTATTCCGAGTCTGTGAATTTTGAGTCATTGTCGTCGAAATGTTTGTTTTTATGAAAAATAGAAAATCCCCAAAAATATTTTGTTATTTATTTCATTCATATCTCCAAGAGCTACACTTGGTCTGATTCATGCAAGGTCATGATACATAGGCAATATACATAGGATTCGACCGTAACAAAATAAGAGAAATAGAGAGAAGAAAAATAGAAAAAGAGAAACAAAGAGAAGGGAAAAATAAGAGAGAAAAGCAAAAGAAAAGAGGAAAGGCAATCAAACAATGAAAAACAAGAGAGAAGAGTGAGAGGATAAAGCAAAGAAAAAGCCTTGTAAAATAAAGAAAAGGAAGGCCAGAATGATGCATGCAGTCAATCAAAAGCATAGAAGAAACGGTTAACAACTTAGGTGCATTCATTCCAATATGTGAGGCTGCCTATCTATTAATGCTCTAACCGCTAGCAAAGTTGTTGGACGAGATCTAAGGAAGAAACAAATCATATTTTCGAGGACTCCGTCGGTGCACAAGTTTTTTGACCTCTTGAATATCAGCAAACAGATAAGTAAAAATCGGGTGAGTGAAGGGTGTTTTGCTTTCCACTTCTTATACTTCAGGTTTGGTCATTCTGCTGGTTTTGAGACACATGAAAAGGGGTTGAGCAACATGCAAGATAGGGGTCGTTGCAAATTCATCGCTAGTTTGCATTTATCATGGCATTCTTAGGGATTATGGTCTTCGAAAAGGGGACAGTTGATATTTGTATGGCTAGAATTGCACAAATCCTCACTACCATGAAGTATCATGCACTTGACCCATTGGTACTGGCGGATATTTATCATGTGTTGACTTTGTGCAAAGCTGGGGCCAAGTTCTTTGAAGGTTGCAATATCCTCCTACAAATGTGGATGATCGAGCATCTTCGTCACCACCCCAGATTCATAAGTTATAGTTTGAGCCCGGATAATTTCATCACTAGTTACGAAGAGAGGGTAAAAGATTACATAGTACTAGAGGGATTTGAAGCATGGGTGTCTGATTTGAAAGCTCTCAAAGCATGTCAAGTTGAGTGGTCCATAGGATGGCTCCCTAAGACGGAGGCTATATAAATGACTGTAACCAAAGGTTACTTGAGGATAATGAGTGTAAGGAGTATTTAGCGATATGCACCACAGAGGGTCTTGAGATAACAATGGAGGTATCAGATTGTGCCCGAAGATGAAGATTTGACCTCTCAAGTCATAGAGTTGCATTTGCAAGCCGCATTGCCCGAGGCTTTAGCTCACCAGGATTGGAATAGCTTCCGGTATCTAAAAAATGGCACCCACGTACAAAATATTGTAAAAGGTGAAGTTGATCCAAACTATGTTGCATGGTTTGAGAAAAGGTCCTGTGTGAACACTGAGCCAGAACTCGAACCTGAGATTCCTGCCAAAAGAACTCATGTTCAATCTTTTGATGACAAAATCCAAGAAAGATTAGTATGGGGAGAAAAGGAAAAGGCGTATCAAGCTGAGATTCGTGCCTTGAAAGAAAAACTGAGAAACATAGAATTCAACAATGATCTCCAAGCTCAGGAAGCCGAAGGTGAGAAAAGAAGATTGATCCAAGATAATGAATCTCTTAAAGACCAGATCCGGAAAATGAGCAATTGACAACCTGGGCATAAGTAGAAAAGACAAAAATCTCATCTACACCCAGAAGGCGCGTGATTTCGAGGATGATTTACAGAAAACTGAAAACGATTTAGCAAATGCTCGAGCCAAGATAGCCAAGGATGCAGGGGAACGGGCCAGTTTTATCCGTCAACTGAAGGAGAAATATGACTAGGGGATGGCAAGTATGAAGAAGAAGGTCAAGATCATTGAAAAGGAAATGGCCAGGCAGGGAAGAGATTTCGAAGCCGAGAGGGAGCATTGTTATTCGTTGATAGCAAGGTTAGAAAGGGATCTACAGTAATTGCAACTACAGAACCATCCAGCAGAACAAGCTTTGGAAGCTAGAACCCAACAGATTGGGTATTTATTACAGGAGAAGGGTAGGATCCGCGAAAGGTTCACGACGATTGCACAGTACATTATGGTAAAATGCCAGATATGTGAAGACATGACCCAGACTACTCTCCTTGCGGTAGCCATGACATTTGTCCAGCAGGTAATGAGAGATTTGGAAAGGCTCCAGGTGGATCTTGCAGCGGAGTCCGCAACAAAACCAAACAACACCCAGAGCTCCGGAAGTTTTCAAGGCTTTAATGTATTTGTGATTTTGTGTCAGTACTTTTGTTTTGATTCTGTTAGTTTGTTTTGGAGTCTGTAAGGTCTTTTTAGTTGATCTTTTAAACACTGTTAGTTTATTCCGAGTCTGTGAATTTTGAGTCATTGTCATCGAAATGTTTGTTTTTATGAAAAATAGAAAATCCCCAAAAATATTTTATTATTTATTTCATTTATATTTCTAAGAGCTATGCTTGGTCTGATTCATGCAAGGTCATGATACATAGGCAATCTATATAGGATTCGACCGTAACAAAATAAGAGAAATAGAGAGACGAAACATAGAAAAAGAGAAACAAAGAGAAGGGAAAAATAAGAGAGAAAAGAAAAAGAAAAGAGGAAAGGCAATCGAAAAATGAAAAACAAGAGAGAAGAGTGAGAGGATAAAGCAAGAAAAAGCCTGGTAAAATAAAGAAAAGGAAGGCCAGGATGATGCATGCAGTCAATCAAAGGCATAGTAGAAACGGTTAACAACTTAGGTGCATTCATTCCAATATGTGCAGCTGCCTATCTATTAATGCTCTAACCGCTAGCAAAGTTGTTGGACGAGATCAAAGGAAGAAATAACTCATATTTCCGAGGACTCCGTCAGTGCACAAGTTTTTTGACCTCTTGAATATCAGCAAACAGATAAGTAAAAACCGGGTGAGTGAAGGGTGTTGTGCTTTCCACTTCTTGTACTTCAGGTTTGGTTATTCTGCTGGTCTTAAGACACATGAAAAGGGGTTGAGCAACATGCAAGATAGGGGTCATTGCAAATTCATCGCCAGTTTACATTTATCATGGCATTCTTAGGGATTATGGTCTTTGAAAAGGGGACAGTTGATATTTGTATGGCTAGAATTGCACAAATCCTCAATACCATGAAGGATCATGGACTTGCCCCATTGGTACTGGCGGATATTTATCGTGTATTGACTTTGTGCAAAGCTGTGGCCAAGTTCTTTGAAGGTTGCAATATCCTCCTTCAAATATGGATGATCGAGCATCTTCGTCACCACCCCAGATTCATAAGTTATGGTTTGAGCCCGGATAATTTCATCACTAGTCACGAAGAGAGGGTAAAAGATTACATAGTACTAGAGGGATTTGAAGCATGGGTGTCTCATTTGAAAGCTCTCAAAGCAAGTCAAGTTGAGTGGTCCATAGGATGGCTCCCTAAGACGGAGGCTATATACATGACTGCAACCAAAGGTTACTTGAGGATAATGAGTGTAAGGAGTATTCAGCCATATGCACCACAGAGCGTTTTGAGATAACAATGGAGGTATCAGATTATGCCCGAAGACGAAGATTTGACCTCTCAAGTCATAGAGTTGCATCTGGAAGCCGCATTGCCCGAGGCTTTAGTTCACCAGGATTGGAATAGCTTCCGGTATCTAAAAACGGCACCCAGATATGAGATATTGCAAAAGGGGAAGTGGATCCAAACTATGTTGCATGGTTTGAGAAATGGTCGAGTGTGAACACTGAGCCAGAACTCGAACCTGAGAGTCCTGCCAAAAGAACTCATGTTCAATCTTTTGATGACAAAATCCAAGAAATATTAGTATGGGGAGAAAAGGAAAAGGCGTATCAAGCTGAGATTCGTTCCTTGAAAGAAAAACTGAGAAACATGGAATTCAACAATGATCTCCAGGCTCAGGAAGCCGAAGGTGAGAAAAGAAGATTTATCCAAGAGAATGAAGCTCTCAAAGACCAGATCCAAAAAATGAAAATAGCAATTGACAACCTGGGCATAAGTAGAAAAGACAAAAATCTCATCTACACCCAGAAGGCGCGTGATTTCGAGGATGATTTACAGAAAACTGAAAACAATTTAGCAAATGCTCGAGCCAAGATAGCCAAGGATATAGGCGAACGGGCCAGTTTTATCCGTCAGCTGAAGGAGAAATATGACCAGGGGATGGCAAGTATGAAGAAGAAGGTGAAGATCATTGAAAATGAAATGGCCAGGCCGGGAAGAGATTTCGAAGCCGAGAGCGAGCATTGTTATTCGTTGATAGCAAAGTTAGAAAGGGATCTACAGCAATTTCAACCACAGAACCATCCAGCGGAACAAACTTTGGAAGCTAGAACCCAACAGATTGGTGATTTATTATTGGAGAAGGGTAGGATCCGTGAATGGTTCACGACGATTGAACAGTACATTATGGTAAAATGCCAGATATGTGAAGACATGACCCAGACTATTCTCCTTGCGGTAGCCATGACATTTATACAGCAGGTAATGAGAGATTTGGAAAGGCTCCAGGTGGATCTTGCAGACGAGTCACCAACAAAACCAAACAACACCCCAGAGCTCCGGGAGTTTTCAAGGCTTTAATGTATTTGTGATTTTGAGTCAGTACTTTTGTTTTGATTCTATTAGTTTGTTTTGGAGTCTGTAAGGTCTTTTTAGTTGATTTTTTAAACTCTGTTAGTTTATTCCGAGTCTGTGAGTTTTGAGTCATTGTCGTCGAAATGTTTGTTTTTATGAAAACTAGACAATCCCCAAAAATATTTTGTTATTTATTTCATTCATATCTCCAAGAGCTATGCTTGGTCTGATTCATGTAAGGTCATGATACATAGGCAATCTACATAGGATTCGACCGTAACAAAATAAGAGAAATAGAGAGACGAAAAATAGAAAAAGAGAAACAAAGAGAAGGGAAAAATAAGAGAGAAAAGCAAAAGAAAAGAGGAAAGGCATTCAAACAACGAAAACAAGAGATAAGAGTGAGAGGATAAAGCAAACAAAATGCGTGGTAAAATAAAGAAAAGGAAGGCCAGGATGATGCATGTAGTCAATCAAAGGCATAGTAGAAACGGTTAACAACTTAGGTGCATTCATTCCAATATGTGCGGCTGCCTATTTATTAATGCTCTAACTGCTAGCAATGTTGTTGTTGATGAATGAGTCCAGGCAGGTGCTTAGTTGACTGGCATTCTGGCAACCCATTCCTACAACACCCGCTCTAAGGACTAGTCAAACATGGTCAACCAGGAGTCAGATGCAAGCATCGTCGACACGTCTAGGGAGGAGGAAGAATTGGATGTTAAAGAATGAAGGAGGAGATGCAGAAACTGAAGCAGCAAATGTCCAAGATGTACCAGCCCTGGTCAAAGGGACATCCAACACCAGCTTACCCTGCTAACTCTGCTTACATCCCACCATTAGATCAGCCTCAGGATCCTCCCAAACACCACCACCTCCACCACCCAAACAAGTCCCATTCCCTGCACCACCAACTACCCTTGTGTTTCTAGCCTCTCCACCTGCTGCATTACATAGATCATGTAGTGAACCGTTGTTCCAGACCCATGATAACCAATATTACCCACCTGAACCTACCTTCAAACTACCAGAACCATGTTCTTACACTCCCTGCTTTGATCTTTTAGCTGAAACAAAAAAGCCTACAAAGAACCCGGAGCAGGAGGAGATAATTCTGCAAGTCAAGAGCTTGGAGCATTCATTCAGAAATATGTAGGGTCTCGGTGGTCAAGTATGTGTGTCATATAAGGATTTGTGCCTTTTCCCCGACGACCAGTTGCCATCGGGATTCATGTTACCCCATTTTAATTTATATGACGGACACAGTGATCCGGTGGTACATCTAAGCGGGATCTGCAACAAAATAAGAGGAGCTGGGGAAGAGATGAGTTATTGATGGCATACTTCAGTCAAAGTCTAAGTGGTGCAGCTTTGGAATGGTACACTCGATAGGATCATGCTCGATGGTATTCTTAGGACGATATGGCTCAGGCTTTTGCCAGGCACTTTCAGTATAATATGGAAATTGTCCCGGATCGCAGGTCCAATGCCAAGATGGAAAAGGCCTAATGAAAGCTTTAGGGAGTACGTGCTCAGATGGAGAGAGCAAGCTATCAGATTCGATCCTTCGATGGAAGAAAAAGAGATGGTCGACTACTTTCTTCAAGCTCAAGAACCAACTTACTTTGGGAACTTGATCACGACTGTGGGTAGGCCTTTTAACGATGTAGTAAAAATGGGAGAAATGGTACAAGAGGGACTAAAGTCTAGCAAGATCATGGGTTATTCTGCTTTAAAAGTCACAACATAAGCAATTCAGAACAACAGAGGAAGGTTGCTTGGTCAGAAGGAACACGATGACGTTGCCATGGTTGTTTTAGAGTCACGACATGGACCAAAGGATTCACCTCACTAATATATCCAGCCTCAACTCCAACCCCATACTAATCCCCGAGCTCCACATAATCCTCCTAGGTATTATCCTCCGAACAATGTCTGATCAAATGTCCAACCACCAGGTCACTCCCTATGGCAAGCGCCAGCACCGCATAATGTATTCTTGCCTTCACAACATTTTCAAGCACCCAACAACCCTAGAAAATATGGGCATGGAAGAGAACAAAGGAAAAGAAATAGTTTCACCCCAATTGGGGAGTCCTACACAAGCTTGCTTGAGAAGTTAAAGAATTTTGGCCTGATTGAGCGTCTCCTCGGCTATACTCTAGACACATATGCAAAAGGCTTTGATCCTACTGTCTGATGCATGTACCACTCTAATGTCCAAGGGCATAGCATTGAAGATTGTCATTCTTTGAAAAGGGAAATTGAAAGAATGATTCAAGAAGGGGTAATTGTGATCAATGGCAGTGACAAGGAGGACGCGAATCCTTTTGGGAACTTGTTGACTAAAGTTGATGATATTGAAATTGGTAATGGTCTTGGCAATATTGATGCAGAATTCATTGGCTAAGATGTCGTGCTTGGTAATTGGAAAGATGCTCCATTTCTTGGTCAGCAAAAGAGGAGTTTTGGTGGTTTATTTTGTTGTCATTTCTAGTGTTCGGGTTATTTTTAGGGTTGAAAACCGGATATTGTCTTATGACTCAAACCCTTCTGTCCTTTTATTTTGCCTTGTTTGTTTAGTCGTAGTTGCTTGTTTAGTATTGTCTAGGTTTGTTCCAAGGTTGTAACCCCAGTTTAGTTTGCTTCTTTTGTTGTTCAAACCCTGTCACCATCTGTCTAATGCAATTTTCTATTTTCTGTCATTTCTAGTCATTTTTGTTTAGTTCTCTTTTCCTTTTATAGTTTTTTTTCTGTTGACTCTAGTGACATGACATGCATGCATAATTTGCGGCCTGGTCTTAAAATTTAATTTACTTATGAAGCAATGAAACAATTTTGAAGATGCCAGGGACATTTGGGGGAAATAAGTAAAGGTATTTTGAGATCACTTCAACCCCGAATTGTGTGAAACTGGGCCAGATAGAACATAAAGAAATACTGTTGAAATGCATCACGCCACATCACTTTGAACACAAAGTCATGTTTGCCCCAAGTTTACCGGGGCCGTTTGTGGTAAGGAGAGTGAGAGTGTTGTCCAATGGTGTTTCGTATCCAACAGACGTAGAAGGCGAATGTGTGGATATTGTTATCAAGTGTGGTACAATCAAAATATGATACAAATGTTTTCCTTGGTTTGTTTAGTTGTGTAGTTTGTATATGGCATGTTTTGAAAATTGGAATGACGAAGGCATTTTGTTCTGCTATCTAAACACTTTATCCTTTGTTATCCCCTTAGCCTTATTTATTTCCTTTCATACCCCCTCTTTCAGAATAAGTAGCAAAGATCAGAAACACAAGCATAAAAAAATAAGTATATGAAGAAGAGGAAAAAGAGAAAGAAAGGAGAAAAAGAAGAAGAAAAGAAAAAAAAAAGAAAAAGGGAAAAAACAACAAAACAACAAAAATAGAAAATGAAGAAAGAATACAAAGTGGAAAAAAAAATTACAACAATAAAGTAATTTCTATGACATGAACTACGTTTGACTAGATTCTGAAAGGATACACAGGCAACCTCTCTCTGAGGTTCAGTCACACCAAAATAAAAATCCAAAAGTCCCTAAGAAAGAAACTGGGGCAGAAGTTGTGGTTGTTGTAAGAAATATGATTCCGAAAGTTGTAATTTTGAACCCATGTTGATACCCTTTCTTTCTCACCCCATCCAAAAGCCCACAATACGATCCAAAGAAATACCTTCCGATCAGTCTTAAAGAAATGACAAGTCGAGCATGCAAAGATGATTCATGTCAGGGTCAGCACTCCAGTTCAAGCAGAAAAAATGATGGAAATGAGATAGTCTTATTGGTGAAAACCTTCGCGGGCACCATAAGGCGAAGTGAGTTGAGAGAAATAAAAAATGAGAGAGTCGTATCGGTGAAAACACTAACGGGCGCCATAATGCGAAGTGAGTTTAGAGAAATTAAAAACGAGAGAGTCTTATTGGTGAAAACCCTCGTGGGCACTTTAAGGCGAATGTGAGGTTTCAGATGGGCAAATGAGATAGGTCTATTGGTGAAAAGCTGTTCAAAACATTGTAGGACGAACAAGGTTAGGGTTTGGGTTGAAGAAATCAGGTTATGGAGTTCTGGGGCAACAAAGCATGGCAATTGAAAGTTGATTGGTTGGACAAATTGGGCCAGTTAGTCCGAAATGCATGGCATGATCAATGGTACCAGCTGTTTTTCTCAGATAAGTCTCTTTATTTTCCTTCCTCTTTATAAATCATCCGATTTTGGATTCTCTTTATCCTTAACTCTCAAGGTCATTGCATTTCATTCTTCTTGAGGTTTGTTGTTTAAGATGTTTCAATGTCGTTCTTGTTCGAAACAAAGAGGAAAGGATGTCAAGGCTCTCTACCAATTTCCCAGTTGCAAAGCACAGCAGTGTCACGACCCCAACCCGGTCATGATGGCGCCCAGAACACTAATAGGCAAGCCCGACCATTTACAACACTTAACCCAATTGATAACCAGGGTTAGAAAGATAATTTAGACAGTGAATCACCAAAACCATTTTTAATCCAAGGTTTAGAAACACTGATAACGTAGAAGTTTAACAAAAATACAAAAATACAGACCAACCATGGACCCTGTGTCACGAACATGAGCCTCTACATTTGGAATGACATCCTACTACAAAGTCTGTCTAGCATCCGATAACAGGGAAAACAAAAGATAGGGATAGAGGGGAGAAATCTAAGGCTGCGGACGCAGTGCAGCTACCTGGATACTCCCGAAGAACTAGATATGCTCGTCCAAGGCTGGATCTACTCTGCCTGAGAAGAACCTAGATCTGCACGCAAGGTGTAGCGAGTAAAGTAAGTACTCCAACTCAGTGAGTAATAAACATAATTACAGTCGAAAATTAAGAAAACGAAGTAAATGCACAAGGTAACCTATATCTAACAGTCGGGATCAGTATCAGTGTGACCATGAATAACAGTAATACAGTTAAGGAAATAATGCATGAGAAGATGCAACACATATACCGGTACACTCTAGTACCCACAGTGGCGTGCAGCCCGCTTCACATATTTAACGTCGACGATGCTCACTGGGGGTGTGTACAGACTTTGGAGGGGCTCCTACAGCCCAAGCGCAATATCAGCCACCTCGTGGTATCAAACAGGCTCTCAGCCTCAATATAAATATATCATCGCTGCGGCGTGCAGCCCGATCCATAACAAAGAAAATCATCCTCATTATCGGGTCCTCAACCCATCACAATCAAATAAGTTCACGGCCACTCGGGCATGACACATTAAAGGGATCTCAGCCCATATCCTTTTCATTTAATATTCATGATTAGAAACACAGTTCTTATTTTATTTCAATAGCTGAAAGCATGACTGAGAATATAATTTATACAAACAAGTGGGAAAAACCATAGAAAAATCCCCTAAGGATTCTACAGGTCGGCACAAGGCCCCAAACACGGTAATAAGGCCAATTCATAGTGATAAGATATGCGTCTCAATCACCAATATAGTGGAAATAGCACTCGGGATGGACCAAGTCACAATCCCAATCAATAAACGACCACGCACTCGTCATGGAGTGCATGTCGTGCCTCAATATAGAGTTACGATGTGAAAGTTCGGGGTTTCAAACCCTCAGAGCAGCATTTACATTAATTACTCACCTCAAGCCGGCCACAAGTCTAGCTTGCTACGCCTTTCCCTCGCAAGACAACCTCCTCGTGCGTAGAATCTGGCCAAAACCACAAGGAATACATCACAATAGGCTAAGGAAACATAACCCAATCGGAAAGACTCGAAAAATATCAAAAATCATGAAGTTGGCAAAATCCGAGCCTTGGTCCCACTTCACGAAAAATTATGAAATTCACATTACTGGATTCATCGTCTCACCACGAGTCCGTACATATAAAATTCACATGAATCGGAGTCCATTTAACCCCTCAAATCCCTAGTTGTAGCTCTCTTAAGCTTCTAGCCCTAACCTACATTTTTAATCTTTAATTCCTTGGATTTTCAGTGTTAATCCATTATTTTACACCATAATAACGTATTCCAAGTCCAAGAATCCATACCCGATGAAAGCCCTCGAAACCCTCTTCAAAATCGCCCAAAACCCTCTTAGTCCAAAGTGGAAATGTTGTGTTCTTTCAAAAATTTGAGAACGTTAAAATAAAAGGGCTCTGTCCAGTCCTTTTCGCTTCTGCGACACACTTGCCGCTTCTACGGTTACCGCTTCTGCGGCCTTCCCACCGCATCTGTGGTTTTCCTTAAGTCGTACAGGACAGCTTCTGCGGTCCATAACCGCTTCTGCGGTGTCCGCTTATGCGGAAAATGCCAAAGTCCCAAAAAAATGCACCTGCTGCCCCTTACCAGCTTCTGCGGTCCATTTTTGCAGAAGAGGAAATACCAGATGACAGCAACACAGACCTAAAACAAACTTCAAAAACTCTCGTTTAACCATTTGAATTCACCCCGAGGCCCCCGGGTTCTCAACCAAAAACACAAATGTGACCCAATACCTTACTCAAACTTGCTCGAACCGTCAAAACACTATAGTTAACATCAAAATCATGAAATTTCCTCAAATCAAAGCCTGAGTTAAACGAAACCTTCCGAGACTCGCATTCGATCAAAAACCCGACCAAACGACGTCCGAATGACCTGAAATTTTGCACACATATCCAGAATCACCCAACGAAGCTACAACAATTCTCGAAATTCCATTACGACCCTCGGATCAAAATCTCACCTACCAATCGGATTTCGCCAAAATACTAACTTCGCCAATTCAAGCCTAATTCTACACCTACCTCCAAAATCGCTTCCGATCACACTCCTAAGTCACAAATCATCCCCCGAAGCTAACCGATTCACCGAAATTCACATTCGAGCCCTCTAACTAAATAGTCAACTTCTGGTTGACTTTTCCAAAATAAGCTTTCCATTAAGAGACTAAGTGTCTCATTTCCATCTAAAACCAGTCCAATTCTACTCGATCACCTCAAATACTGATAATGAAGCATAGAGGAACATAATATGGGGAAAACGGGTGGTAACTCCCGTGACGACGGGCTGGGTCGTCACATCCTCCCCAACTAAAATAAACGCTCATCCTCGAGCGGGTCAAGAAACATACCTGGAGTCTCAAACAAGTAAGGATATCTGCTCCGCATATCCCGTTCGGTCTCCCAAGTAGCCTCATCCACAGGCCAACCTCTCCACTGCACCTTCACTGAAGCTATATCCTTTGACTTCAATCTCCAAACCTGATGACCCAAAATAGCCACTAGCTCCACATAGTAGGTCAAACCAACATCCAACTGAACCGTGCTGAAGTCTAACACATGAGACGGGTCTGTAACATACTTCCAGAGCATAGATACATGAAATACCGGATGAACCCCCGATAAGCTAGGCAGAAACGCAAGCATATAGGCCACCTCCCTAATCCTCCTAAGTACTTCAAAAGGCCCAATGAACCTCAGAGTCAGCTTCCCTCTCTTTCCAAACCGTATAACGCCCTTCATAGGTGAAACCTTCAACAAGACATTCTCGTCAACCATTTAAGATACATATCGAACATTCCGGTTTGCATAACTCTTCGAACACGGCTGAGCTGTACGAATCATGGATCACTTTCACCTTATCCAAGGCATCCTGGACCAACTCTGTCCCCAATAGTATAGCCTCGCCGAGCTCAAACCAACCAACCAGAGATCTACACCGTCTCCCATATAAGGCCTCGTACGGTGCCATCCGAATGCTAGACTGATAACTGTTGTTGTAAGCAAACTCTGCAAGCGGAAGAAACTCAGCCCAAGAACCCCCAAAATCAATAACACAGGCACGCAACATGTCCTCCAATATCTGAATGGTACGCTCGGACTGCGCGTATGTCTGAGGATGAAACGTTGTGCTCAACTCTACCTGTGTACCCAACTCTCACTAAAAATTCCTCCAAAACTGGGAAGTAAACTGAGTACCCCTATCTGAGATGATAGAAACTGGAACCCCATGCAACCGAACAATCTCCCAGATGAAAATCTCTGCTAATCGCTCCGAAGAATAGGTAGTACACACCGGAATAAAGTGCGTGGACTTGGTAAGCCAATCCACAATCACCCAAATCAAATAATACTTCCTCAAGGTATGAGGGAGACCACTCACAAAATCCATGGTAATCCTCTCCCACTTCCACTCTGGAATATCCATCCGCTGAAGTACACCACCGGGCCTCTGATGCTCATACTTGACCTGATGACAGCTGAGAGACCGAGCTACATAACTCACAATATCCTTCTTCATTCTCCTCCACCATTAATGATGTCTCAAATCCTGATACATCTTCGTGGCACCTGGATGAATAGAATACCGCGAACTGTGGGCCTTCTTTAATATCAACTCCCGAAGCCCATCCACATTGGGAGTGCAAATCTGGCCCTGCATCCTCATCACACCATCACTATCAATAGTCACATCTCTAGCATCATCATGCTGGACCCTGTCCTTAAGGAAAAACAATGCGGATCATAATACTGGCGCTCTCTGATGCGGTCATACAAGGAAAACTGAGAAACCACATAAGCCAACACCCAGCTACGCTCCGAAATATCTAATCTCATCATCCGATTGGCCAAGGCCTGGACATCAACTGCAAAGGGCCTCTCCCCAGCTGGAATGTACGCCAAACTACCCATACTCACCGCCTTCCGGCTCAAAGCATCGGCCACTACATTGGCCTTCCTCGGATGATACAAAATAGTAATGTCATAATCCTTGAGTAACTCAAACCATCTCCGCTGTCTCGAATTAAGATCCTTCTGCTTGAACAGATGCTGAAGACTGCGGTGATCAGTATACACCTCATAAGATACACCATATAAGTAGTGCCTCCAAATCTTTAAAGCATGAACTGTGGAAGCCAACTCCAAATCATGTACAAGGTAGTTCTTCTCGTGGGGCTTCAACTGATGAGAAGCATATGCAATTGCTCTACCCTCCTGCATCAACACAAGTCTGATCCCGACTCTTAAAGAATCACAATACACGGTGTAAGAACCTAAAACTGATGGCAAAACCAACATTGGGGTTGTGGTCAAAGTTGTCTTGAGCTTTTAAAAGCTCTCCTCACACTCATCTGACCATACCAATGGTGCACCCTTCTACGTCAGCTTGGTCAAGGGCGAAGCAATAGATGAAAAACCCTAGACGAACCGGTGATAATACCTTGCCAAACCGAGGAAACTCCGAATCTCCGTGGCTGAGGACGGTCTAGGAAAACTCTGCACTTCCTCTATCTTCTTTGAATCAACCTGAATACCATCACTGGACACCACGTGTCCCAGAAAAGCCATAGAACCAAGCCAGAACTCACACTTGGAGAACTTTGCATAAAGCTTCTCCTCTCTCAATCTCTATAATACCACTCTCAAATGATGAGCATTCTCCTCCTGGTTACGTGAGTACACCAGGATATCATCAATAAAAATGATAACAAATGAATCCAGATACGACCAAAATAGACTGTTTATCAAATGCATGAACGCAGCTGGGGCATTAGTCACCCTGAAAGACATAACCACGAACTCATAGTGCCCATATCTCATCCTGAAAGTCGTCTTCATAATATCAGTATCCCTAATCTTCAGCTGGTGATAGCCTGATCGGAGATCAATCTTAGAGAATACCCTTGCTCCCAGGAGCTGATCAAATAAATCATCAATACGCAGTAGTGGATACTTGTTCTTCACTGTAAGCTTGTTCAACAGCCTGTAGTCAATGCACATCCTCATTGTGCCATCTTTCTTCTTCACAAATAAGACCGGTGCACCCCACAGTGACACACTCGGGTGAATTAACCCCTTATCTAGGAGTTCCTGAAGTTGCTCCTTCAACTCCGTTAACTCAGCTGGTGCCATACGATAGGGAGGAATAGAAATAGACTGAGTCTCAACACCATATCAATACCGAAATCAATGTCCCTGTCCGGTGGCATGCCCGACAGATCTGCTGAAAACACATCAGGGAAATCCCTCACAACCTGAACCGAATCAAGATTAGGAGTCTCAGCTCCGATATCTCTCACAAATGCCAAGTATGATAAACAACCTTTCCTAACCATCCGCTAGGCCTTTAAGAAACAGGTCACCCTACTGGGTACATAATCAGTCATACCACGCCACTCAATCCTCAGAACACCTAGCATAGCCAAGGTTACTGTCTTTGCATGACAGTATAGAATAGCATGACACGGAGATAACCAGTCCATGCCCAGAATAACATCGAAGTCTATTATGCTCAAAAGCAACAAATCAACTCAGGTCTTCATACCCCTAATAGTAACAAGACAGAACCGATACACATGGTCCACAATAATAGTATCACCCACTAGGGTAGATACGTGCACAGGTAAAGCAAGACACCCTCAGTTCGTACCTAGATTATGGGCAAAATATGAAGACACATAAGAGTACGTAGATCCGGGATCAAATAAAATAGAGGCATCCATGTGGAAGACTAAGATAATACCTATGATAAGAACATCTGATGCAATAGCGTCCCTTCTATGTGGGAGAGCATAGAATCGAGCCTGACCACCACTAGATCGGTCTCCACCCCTAGGGCGGCCCCTAGCTGACTGGCTGCCACCCCTACCTGACTAGGAGGGTACTGAAGTAGATGAAGTAGAAGAGGAGGGTTGATCCCTCTGCTGAGACTGACCACCACGAAGCCGAGGACACTGTCTTCTCATGTGGCCAAACTCACTGCACTCGTAGCAACTACCCGGTGCTGGAGAAGGGGACTCAAGGGAACTCCTCGCACCGGAATGACCAGCCAATGCGCTCCGCACAGAAGAACCCAGAGCTGAATAGGCATATGATGAGCTCTGCGCTGGGAGAGCACTAAGTGAAGACTGGCCCTACTGGAAACCCTGATGACCGCGGCCTGAAGATGCCCCACGATACTCGGGACAAGCTGACTGATGAGGCCTGAAGTAACGACATCTGCTCTTCTGAACCTGACCCCTAGACAGAGCACCACTGAAGCTACCTGATCCTCGAGGCCTCTTGGACTCTCTCTCCTCTCTCTCCTGACGGCGAGCCTTCTCATTATCACGAGCAATATCAACTGCATCCTCGAAGGTATGACTCACAATCCTCTCTCGAGTCATCAGAATACGGATGGGATAAATGAGTCCATCCACAAACCTCCTAATCCTCTCCCGATCAGTCGGAACCATCCATGGAGCATAACGAGCCAAGTCAAAAAATCTCACCTCATACTGAGACACAGTCATATCTTCTTGACGGAGCCACTCGAATTGTCTACGCAGCTCCTCCCTTTAAGACTGCGGTACCCACTTCTCCAGGAAGAGAGTGGAGAACTCCTTCCATGAAAAAAGCGCTGCACCCACTGGCCTATGCCGCTCATATGCCTCCCATCAATTGAAGGCTGCTCCTAAAAACTGAAAGGTATTAAATGATACCCCGCTCGACTCCAAGATCCTTGCTGTCCGAAGCATACGTCGACACTTGTCAAGAAAACCCTGGGCAACCTCGCCTGGAACACCACTGAAAGTGGGAGGTAAGAGCCTACTGAACCTTTCAAGACGACGCTGCTCATCATCTGGCATAGCTAGAACCACATCACTCTAAATTGGGGCAACCGGCTGAACTGGGGCAACCTACTGAGCTGGTGGCGCCTATGGTGTCTGCAAACCCTGCACTACCTGCTCAGGCATGCGAGCAGCGGGGGTTTGATGACCTCCCCCGATCTGTAAGGTAGCTGCGGTAGTAGTGGCTGAGACTGCCTGAGCCAGGCCAGTGCAAACTGATAGGATCTGAGCTAGGGCCTCCTAAAGACCCAGAATCATAATAGGCATAGCTGGTGCCTGAGCAGGTGCTGCTGGAGTCTCTACAACTGGAGGTTGGTCCTGAACTGGGGAAACTGGAGGATTTGCATGTGCTGCCACTGCTGCTCTACCTTGACCACGACCACGACCGCACCCGCGACCTCTAGTGGGTGGTAATGGTGGTCATCTGCCACGTCCGGTAGCACAGGTTCTCGCCATCTGCGAGAGAATAGAATACAGAAGTTTAATTCTCGGATCAACAATGTCGCACGATAAGAATTTCAAGAATTTGAAGTTTTTCCTAAAGGTTCTGCAGCCTCTCTAGGATAAATACAGACGTCTCCATACTGATCCATGAGACTCTACTAAACCGGACCATGATTCGCCAGACCAAGTAACCTTCGCTCTGATACCAACTTGTCATGACCCCAACCCGGTCATGATGGCGCCCAGAACACTACTAGGCAAGCCCGACCATTTACAACACTTAACCCAATTGATAACCAGGGTTAGATAGATAATTTTGACAATGAATCACCAAAACCATTTTTAATCCAAGGTTTAGAAATACTGATAACGCAGAAGTTTAACAAAAATACAAAAATACAGCCCAATAGTGGACCCGATGTCCCGAACATGAGCCTCTACATATGGAATGACATCCTACTACAAAGTCTGTCTAACATCCGATAACAGGGAAAACAAAAGATAGGGTTAGAGGGGAGAAATCTAAGGTTGCGGACGTAGTGGAACGACCTCGATACTCCCGAAGAACTAGATCTACTCATCCAAGACTGGATCTACTCTGCCTGAGAAGAACCTGGATCTACACGCAAGGTGCAGGGAGTAAAGTAAGTACTCCGACTCAGTGAGTAATAAACATAAATACAGTCTGAAAGTAAGAAAATGCAGTAAATGCACAAAGGTAACCTATATCTAACAGTCCGAATTAGTATCATTGTGAACATGAACAAAAACAATACAGTTAAGGAAATAATGCATGATAAGATGCAACACATATATCGGTACACTCTAGTACCCGCTGCAGCGTGCAACTCGCTCCACATAGTTAACATCGACAGCGCTCACTAATGGTGTGTACAGATTCCGGAGGGGCTCCTACAGCCCAAGCGCAATATCAGCCATCTCGTGGCATCAAACAGGATATCGGCCTCAATATAAATATATCATCGCTGCGGCGTGCAGCCCGATTCATAACAAGGAAAATCATCCTCACTATCGGGTCCTCGACCCATCTCAGTCAAATAAGCTCACGGCCACTCGGGCATAACACACTAAAGGGATCTTAGACCTCATATCCTTTTCATTTAATATTCATGATTAGAAAAACAGTTCTTATTTTATTTCAATAGCTGAAAGCATGACTGGAATATAATTTATGCAAACAAGTGGGAAAACCCACTGAAAAATCCCCTAAGGATTCTACGGGTCGGCACAAGGCCCCAAACACGGCAATAAGCCCAATTCATAGTGATAAGATATGCGTCTCAATAGCCAATATAGTGGAAATAACACTCGTGATAGACCAAGTCACAATCCCCATTAATATGTGAAAGTCCGGGGTTTCAAACCCTCAAAGCAGCATTTACATCAATTACTCACCTCAAGCCCGCCACAAGTCTAGCTCGCTACGCCTTTCCCTCGCAAATCAACCTCCTCGTTCGTAGAATCTGGACAAAACCACAAGGAATACATCACAATAGGCTAAGGGAACATAACCCAATCGAAAAGACTCAACAAATATCGAAAATCACGAAGTTGGCAAAACCCAAGCCCCGGTCCCACTACTTGAAAAATTAGGAAATTCACATTAGCGGATTCTGCATCTCGCCACGAGTCTGTACAAATAAAATTCACAAGAATCGGAGTCCATTTGACCCCTCAAATCCCTAGTTTTAGCTCTCTTAAGCTTCAAGCCCTAACATCCATTTTTAACCTTTAATTCCATGGATTTTAAGTGTTAATCCATGATTTTACACCATAATAACGTATTCCAAGTCCAAGAATCCATAGCTGATGAAAGCCCTCGAAACCCTCTTCAAAATCGCCCAAAACCGTCTTAGTCCGAAGTGGAAATTTTGTGTTCTTCCAAAAATTCGCGAAGGTTAAATTAAAAGGTTTCTGTCCAGTCCTTTTCGCTTCTACGACACACTTGCTGCTTCTCCAGCCTTCCCACCGCATATGCGGTTTTCCTTAAGTCGCCCAGGGCCGCTTCTGCGGTCGATAACCGCTTCTGTGGTGTCCGCTTCTGCGAAAAATGCCAAAGTCCCAAAAAAATGCACCTGCGACCCCTTACCCGCTTCTGCGAAACCGCTTCTGTGGTCCATTTCTACAGAAGCGGAAATACCAGATGACAGCAACACAGACCTGAAACAAACTTCAAAAACTCTCGTTTAACCATTCGAATTCACCCCGAGGCCCCTGGGTTCTCAACCAAAAACACAAATGTGACCCAATACCTTACTCAAACTTGCTCGAACCGTCAAAACACTATAGTTAACATCAAAATCATGAAATTTCCTCAAATCAAAGCCTGAGTTAAACGAAACCTTCCGAGACTCGCATTCGATCAAAAACCCGACCAAACGACGTCCGAATGACCTGAAATTTTGCACATATATCCAGAATCACCCAACGAAGCTACAGCAATTCTCAGAAATCCATTCCGACCATCGGATCAAAATCTCACCTACCAATCGGATTTCGCCAAAATACTAACCTCGCCAATTCAAGCCTAATTCTACACTGGACCTCTAAAATCGCTTCCGATCACACTCCTAAGTCACAAGTCATCTCCTGAAGCTAACCGACTCACCAGAATTCACATCCGAGCCCTTTAACTAAATAGTCAACTTCCGGTTGACTTTTCCAAAATAAGCTTTCCATTAAGAGACTAAGTGTCTCATTTCCATCTAAAACCAAACCAATTCTACTCGATCACCTCAAATACCGATAATGAAGCATAGAGGAATATAATATGGAGGAAACGGTCGGTAAATCATGTGACGACTGGGCGGATTGTCACAAGCAGGGTCAGACCGTACCAAAGATGACATGATGCAAAGTATGAAACAAAGGATCACCGAAAGTTTCGTAGGTTGATTGGTCAGATCGTTTTATGGGAGATGCAAAATTACATATAAAGTGGTCAAAAATATAAAACAACAGTATGGGATAGAACACTTGGGTCATCAAAAGTCATGGGGGTTGAAAGTTGGTCAGGAAGTCTAAGCGGTTCAAGGCAAGTTCAGGGAATCAAGTCAAAGTAGAACTCAGCAGCGGAGACGTATCCAGCAAGAATGCCATCAACTAACCACCATTTTTATATTAACCAAATTTTTCTTTGAGTGAAACATGGGCAAAAATTTTGTTGGTTTCATAATAATTTGCCATAGGGAAAGGACAAGAACCAAACAACCGCCAAACTGGGGCAGGAAATTGTCCATATATTTTAAGTTTTTGGTAGTCAGGAGCCCGCCTGGAGAACAGCGGTATATATTTCAATTTTTAGCAGTCAGGAGCCCGCTTGGAGAACGGAGGTATATATTTCAAGTTTTTAGTAGTCAGGAGCTTGCCTGGAGAACAGAGGCATATATTTCAATTTTTTAGCAATCAGGAGCCCACATGTAGAACAGAGGCATATATTTCATAAGAAGTTTGGGTTGTGCTAATTGTCATATATAGTTTTAATTAATTTTATTTAGGAGTTCATTTATATTTATTTAAATTTTTAAAATAAAAGAAATTAGGAAAAGTTTTTGATAATTTGCTTTAAAATTAAAAAGAGGAATGAGAAATTAAACCTGGGCTGTTCTTAAATTAAATTCTTCAGGCCCAAAGTCCACATCCCTCAAACCTGCCGCCCCAGCCCAAACCCATTCCCCCAACCCGGCGTGCCCCATCCATAAATAAAACGACATCGTTTATCCAAGGACAAATCCCAGCCATTGAGGATCTTTGATCAAACGGCTGGGAAGTATGGTTCCAAATACTATATTACTGTCCAAATACTACCTACCCCCCTCAAGCCCGTCTCCCTCACAAACCCTAACCCCTTATCAGACCACCGCCCTCCACCGTCCATAGCCGGCCAGAAATCCCCTTCGCCGACGGGCGGTATCCAAATGGCACCAAAAATACACCCTGAACTCCTCTCAATCTCCTCTATCCAAACCCCCAAACATCGTCGCTCAAATCCCAGCCCATCTCCTCGAATAATCCAGACCTTAGGCGCCACCACCACCGTGCACGACGACGCTACCTCCCAAACCCTACCAAATTCACACCCATACTCCCCCATCATCCTCTTTACGAACCCCTAACTGGATTCCTTTGAATATCATTAGAGTCGCTCGACTTTTAAATCTAAGAGGGCGGAACCTTAGAAATTCAAAGTGTTAATTTTTTCCCTAAATTCTTGAATCCAGAAGTTGATTTGCGGCCCAAAATAATGCTTCCATTTGTTCTTGGCAAAGAACAAACGCCTAGCATCATTTTGGGACTTGAATCAAAGTACAGTTCGCGTTCAAATTTTACATAGGTAAGTTCTCTTTTCTTTCTTTTGTTGTTTGAATCCTTTGTTTTAAATTAATCTCTGTTAATCTGTTCATCATGCCAATGTTCTATGTCATGTAATTTTATTATTCGATTAGATTAATTTGATAGTTCGATAAATATTTTTGCATGTTCTTGGATTGTCTTTGCTTGCCAGTGTTTGATTTTCCCTTTTCACAATAATTCTGTTTTAACTTTTTTCATCTCTTAGTTGTTTGTTTGGACTGATAATAATAGTTTTAAATCAGGATTTCAGTAATTAATTTCGGTTTAAGGGTTTGTTCATTTGAATTTGGTTTTAGCTGAAGAACTAGTTTGACCATAGTTAGTTTAGAAAGGCTAGGGTTGATTTAACAAGGTTGGTAATTCAGAACCAAATAAAGGGTAGTATGGGTATTTTAAAATAGGGAATCTGATAGAAACTGAAAATGGAACTCCCCATGACCTTTTAGATTGGGTTTTAAGTTGAAATTCAAAAAATAGGTGTAGTAACTTGGGCAACACACCAAGATTATGGGGACTAAATAGTTTACATTTTAAAATAAAAGGGACTAAAAGACAAAAATAAACTTGCAGGTATTGCCCTAGTTGTTTTCCTATAAAAGGCACCATTTCTTGCCTTAGAAGGCAAGATTTAAGAGCTAGAAACTCCAGAAATAAAGCTTCTATTTCAAGAAGGTTTAGAGGTCTAAAAATTCAAAAAAAAAAGATAAAAATTACTGTTTCATAAAGGATTAGGTGAGCTAAATAGATAAAAATTCCTGAGAGTCAAAACAAGATCACTATTCTATTAGTTCTAATTTTCAGCAATTCAGGTTCTAAAACACGCTAGTTAGATGGTTTGAAAGTTTTGCTGGGTTACCATTGCTTTGAAATCACTCTTATTTGGTCATTTTTCCTGGGCTGAGTCTACTGTTGCTGTTGCATTTTATTCTGCTGAACCTGCCACTTCTTACCTCTTTTCTGTACTCTTTTCTTCTTCTAGGTATATTCCAAATCCTCATGAATTTCATTTGAACATGTAATTTGAGGCATGATTTGAGAAAGAAATGAATGTGGCAAGATTTATGGACTCCACCTGATTGCTGATTCCTTTTCTCCTAATCATTCTATAGTTTTAAAGTTCAAATTCATGTATTCTTCAAAAAATGGGTAGTTAGTTTATGACTGTTATGTAATCATCTCTTTATGATTCTATTTGTTGACTAGTGAGAAACATGCTACAATCATTGTTAGTTGACTGCTAATTAAATTGAGTCGCAATAATTGTTTAAGGCTATAGGTGCTGCTAATTTTGGTGTAAGTTTGCCTAGGTTATGAAATTTAAAGATTAGATATGCTTTAGTTCAAACTGTAATGAACATTTGAGGCCATTAGGATTGTTAAGTGTGGGCCTGTATACTTTCTTTGGATGCAACTTTGAAACTGTTCATTTCTCTGAAACTTGGTGGCCAACAAATGGCTATCTGACTAAGATCCATACAGTAGGGGTGCCTATTCTTTAAAAGGTCTATTAATTAGAAAATTGGTTCAAATAAGAGCAAAACAGGATTGGTATTACTTTAGTTCATAAATTAGAGTGCCATTTTGTGTTAATTTCAACAGTATTTTTAGATGAGTATTGAATTGGATGTACAGGGAGAATGACTGCAATATTTTTTACAATGTTTAGTGTGGGAGGCAAGGGATACCTGCTTTGTGCTGAATAGAAGTGGGCCACATTATGAGCCCATTTAGAATAGCACCAGCCTGGGAATCGAAGGCCTGTGCTTATAAGCCATCAGACTTTTGTTGGGCTTGTTTTCAATTTATTGCTTTTGGCCTTTAATAGGTGGCCCAGTTTCAACATAGAGCAATCCTTTATGATTTCTCTGAGATTCGAGTACTTGGCTTATCTAGAGCTCAATGTTATAAACGTCATGACCTCAACAATTTGTTCATTAACATGTGAGCTCAGTTAGGCCTAAGTTTCAGGCCGTTTACTTTTTAAAAGGGAACTCCTCTTTTGTCTCTGAATGGATGCCTTGACGAGTTGGGCCTTCCACTAGGCCTAGCATCCTTTGAAAGATTAAGAATACAATTCTAGGTAAAATAGCCTTAATATTAGCTTTTTAACTTAATATTAGAAATAATTTATATTCGTAGAAAACACCTAAGGCCGTTTAAAATACGATTGCGGTTGCGTATACGTTCGCGTAACATGACCATGATCCTAAATTAGTTTGGAGTATGCGTTCGCGCAACTTCGACCAATCGTTTCTTAATAATAAATGTGTTACAAGTTTTAATTATTTTTAGTTTATCCAAGTAAATTAAAATCACGTAGGGCATTCCTATTAGTTTCATAAATTAGATACAAGATTGACTAAATATTTCATAGAATATCCTTAAATTCCGTTTAAAATGCCAAGTGTGATTGTGTATACGTCCGCGTAACACGGCTACATTTCTAAAAACAAAACCAGAGTATGTGTTCGCGGAATTTTAGCCCACACTCTTCTTAATAACAATTAAGCGTTATTAATTGTGGACACGTTTGCGTGGCATGATTTTTGACGCACCAAATAGGAAGGTATACGTACACGTAACCCGTTCGAAGATAATTTTCCTAATTATAAGCGGTGAAAGAAGAAAAAGCACATAGGTTTAAAAGTCAGTGCTCGAACCACGCAACTCGGGAGTGCCTAACACCTTTTCCCGGGTTAACTGAATTCCTTACCCGAATTTCTGGTTTGCATACTATGATAACAGAGTCATTCTTTTTCTCGATTCGGGATTTAAACCGGTGACTTGCGACACCATAAATTAACCCAAGTGGCGACTCTGATTTTAATTAAAATAAATCCCGTTTTGATTGTCCTTTAAGTGGAAAACTCCCATATTATTATGCCCTTTACAGGGATGTGGTAAGTAAAAAGGAGGTGTGATAGCTCTGGCGACTCTGCTGGGGACAAGAACCCAGAACTTTTGTTCAAGGTTCAAGAATTGGAGCTTGTTTTATGATTTTTACTTGGCACATTTATTATTGATATTATTATATTTTGTGAACCTTTATGCTAAACGCTATCTTTTACCGCTTTAACTTTGTTGCATTGTATACAATTGTCTTCTTCCGCCACCCTTTGAGTTTATTTTTGAAAATGGTGCATACGTTCACGTAGCTCACTTTTTATAGAAAAATATACCAAATAGAGCGAGGTTGGGCAAGCAACAAGGCCAGGCAGACTTTAGTGCTCCCTGCATGTCACCCCCTCTTCGGCCCAAATTGTCTGCTCGAGTACCCCATGTCTAGACCAAAACCCTAGGTTTTTAAACATAGAAGAACACAGCCTCATGTCGGATCCCTCATAGGAGAGCTTACTTGCATCACGTGCATTTTGACATAGGGAACTCAACACAGGGGTTGGGTCCGTCTAGGATAGGTGCCCTAAAATAACGGACCATCATGATGCATTTTATATGCTACGTGAGCATTTATTTGTTTTGGCTTGCATGGTGACCGGCTAAAAAGAAAAGAAATGTGAGTAAGAACCAAAGAAAAACAAAAATAGGGGAAAAAGAAAGAGAAAAAGACCAAGAGCGATGTAGGAAAAGAGTGAACCCGGTTCTAAAGAAAACCTAATGCTTGAAAATAACCCGAAACTCTACCAAATATTTTATGGTCATTTCAAAAATCATGTTGGCCGAACTATGCGGGTCTAATTCTCATCGGATATGGGATACGTAGGCAACCTACATAAGGTCCGGCCTCATTTTGAAAAAGAAAAAATAAGAGAGAGATGGGGGAGCCAAATAAATGCAGCCAGTCATAATATGCCGATTTAGTGTCGTTAGTGTTTCAAACCGTTCTTACTAAGATAGCCTTAGAATATTCCTCCATTATCGAGGGGCTATTTTCGTAATTGAATGGAAAAAGTTGAGAGGTATCACAAACCAAGCCCTCACCGGCCTCAAAATTCAAATGGAATTGGGAAGGAACGGTACTTGCAAAAATAGCCATTTGGCTAAAATGGGCGTATCAAGGAGGGAACCATGGTCTTTGTTTTTAAAACCAGAAACTTGTTTTCAAAAGGGGCCATTAGAGTCAACCCTAGCCCTACCTTTTTACAGGAACAAATGAATACTATCCAGGATCTACCAGAAGTAGTCAGAGAGCAGGCTCAGTTACACTTGCGCATATGGTAGGATGATTTGGATCAAGATGGTTAGAAATGGGTGAAAGAACAACTGGGCACTCTTATAGACATTTGGAAGATTAAAACACGAGATGATCTGATCAAGGCTATGATAATTTTCTGGGATCTTGCTCGTAATGTTTCCGCTTTTCAGACTTTGAGATTACCCCTACCTTGGAGGAGATAACCGGTTACACTGAGTTTGGATGAGATCTAAGGAAAAAACAACTCATATTTCCGAGGACTCCGTCGGTGCACAAGTTTTTTGACCGCTTGAATATCAGCAAATCGATAAGTAAAAACCAGGTGAGTGAAGGGTGTTGTGCTTTCCACTTCATATACTTGAGGTTTGGTCATTCTGCTGGGTTTGAGACACATGAAAAGGGGTAGAGCAACAAGCAAGATAGGGGTCGTTGGAAATTCATCACTGGTTAGCATTTATCGTCGCATTCTTAGGTATTATGGTCTTTCCAAATGAGAAGGGGACAATTGATATTTGTATGGCTATAATTGCACAAATCCTCACTACCATGAAGGATCATACACTTGCCCCGTTGGTACTGGTGGATATTTATCGTGCGTTGACTTTGTGCAAAGATGGGGCCCAGTTCTTTAAAGGTTGCAATATCCTCCTACAAATATGGATGATCGAGCATCTTCGTCACCACCCCAGATTCATAAGTTATGGTTCGATCCTGGATAATTTCATCACCAGTTACGAAGAGAGGGTAAAATATTACAGTGTACGAGAGGGATTAGAAGCATGGGTGTCTCATTTGAAAGCCCTCAAAGCAAGTCAAGTTGAGTGGTCCATAGGATGGCTCCCGAAGACGGAGGCTATATACATGACGGCAACCAAAGGTTACTTGAGGATAATGGGTGTAATGAGTATTCAGCCATATGCACCTCAGAGGGTCTTGAGACAACTATGAAGGTATCAGATTGTGCACGAAGATGAAGATTTGAGCACTCAAGTCATAGAGTTGCATCCGAAAGCCGCATTTCCTGAGGCTTTAGTTCAGTAGGATCAAAATAGCTACCGGTATCTAAAAAATGGCACCCCAGATATTGCAAAAGGGGAAGTGGATCCAAACTATGTTGCTTGGTTTGAAAAAAGATCCTGTGTGAACACTGAGCCGGAACCTGAACCTCAGAGGCCTGCCAAAAGATCTCATGTTCAAGCTTTTGATGAAAAAATCCAAGAAATATTAGTACGGGGAGAAAAGGAAAAGGCGTATCAAGCTGAGATTCGTGCCTTGAAAGAAAAATCGAGAAACATGGAATTCAACAATAATCTCAAGGCTCAGGAAGCTGAAGGTGAGAAAAGAAGATTGATCCAAGAGAATGAAGCTCTCAAAGCCTAGATCCGGAAAATGAAAATAGCAATTGACAACCCGGGCAGAAGTAGAAAAGACGAAAATCTCATCTACAACCTTACCCAGAAGGTGCGTAATTTCGAGGATGATTTGCAGAAGACTGAAAAGGAGTTAGCAAATGGTTGGGCCAAGATAGCCAAGGATGCAGGGGAACGGGGTAGTTTTATCCGTCAACTGAAGGAGAAATACGACAAGGGGATGGCAAGTATGAAGAAGAAGGTCAAGATCATTGAAAATGAAATGGACAAGCAGGGAAGAGATTTCGAAGCCGAGAGGGAGCATTGTTATTCATTTATAGAAAGGTTGGAAAGGGATCTACAGTAATTGCAAACACAGAACCATGAAGCTGAACAGACTTTGGAAGCTAGAACCCAACAGATTGGAGATTTATTACGGGAGAAGGATAGGATCCGTGAAAGTGTCACGCGATTGCCCAGTACATTACGGTAAAATGCCACATATATGATGACATGACCCAGATTACTTACTTTGCGGTATCCATGATGTTTGTGTCACGCCCCAAAACCGAGGGACACGACCTGCGCTCAACCGGAGGACCCCAGTCAAGCGGACCTAGAATTTCCTTTCCTATCCCACGCATTACCCCGTGATTCCAATATACATTATTCTTTTGAAATAACAATTTGAGACTTAAGCATAAACTTACAACTTGAGTTCATTTCTCCCTTTTATCAATTCCAACATTTGATACCAAGTACTTGCAAAATACATACAACATTTACCAACGTAGACCACGATTCTGTACTGTACCATTACTACCCAAAAATACTTTTGTACACCACCCACATTGTGTGTACGGAGCCTTTATGAATACTAGGAACTTAACCAATACTTGCCGGCAACAAGGCCCCGGCTATACCTTACAATATAAACTCAAAAGAAGGTGGCATGAACCACACATGACCCCAAGAGGAAGTGGGGCTCACCAATGCAACTGATGGGATGGAGAGGAGTGCTACTCTCGGTGGACTGGAGTACCTGCTATAGATCCACCTACAATCATAACACGAATGTAGCGCCCCCGGCAAAAGGGACGTCAGTACATTTGAATTGTACTGGTATGTATGAACAAACATTACCCTAAATAAACTCAAACCATACACAAGTAACGATCAATAATTGAATCAACAATCAAATACACATGAAAAGTACAATCAAACCAAACAAGTTTACAATCTCTCCTTTTTCCCCTTCAACATTTTCACATCAATGATTTCACAATATTTTTCATAATTTCATTTCAACAGTGATTTCGATCACTTTTTCACCGATGATTTCACAATCTTGTTCATAATTTCATTTCAATAGTGATTTCGATCAATTTTCCATCCTTATTACCTCGGCCACCCTTATTTCCTCGGCCACCATTATCACCACAACCCACACCTTATTAATTCGTGTTGCAGTGCACAACCCGATCCCACCGTACAGTTACAATTCACAAACAACACAACAACAATCAACAACTCAGAAAGATCAACAACAACACTTCTTAAGAACAACCACAATAATTTACAAGTTTCCATAACCATCAATACCATTTTCCATCATTTTCAATAATTCATATGCAATTTAAATCACCATAATAATTACCCACAACAAGCAAAATATGTTATTACCACAGTTGTTCCAATTGCGTCATTTATGATTTTCCTTCTGTCATTTGTTTCTCAACTCTTGCCACATAACACTTTCACAATCACATTTGGTTTATTGCCAATTACTTACACCATTATATTGGTAAAACTTAACCAACAATATTCAAGACATGTTAATCACAAGAATTCATGAAATAGGCCATCTTGCCTTAACACCCGCGAAACAACCAAAATTCACAATAGTTCACATAAATAACACGTACCAATTTCTCATACTCTAAACAAGGTGAATTTACAAAGGTTAAAGTTAGCCATACATACTTGGGATTTTCCCCCCTTAATGATACTACAATGTTCCAATACACTTAAGCAACTTCAATCTACAATACAATATTTAATATTACCAATATTAGTAACAAATTCCATAACTTATGCCATTTAGGCATATTATCAACCACCTTGTAGGTATAAATCTTTTCATCTCATAACCATAGTATTAGATCATCCATCTATCACCATTAACTAACAATTTACTTCACCATCATTCCTAACTAATTTATAACTTCCAACAACATATGTGTGATCATCCATTCATACCCAACCAACAATTCATATCTAATAATCACCCGTTCAATCTCTACAATAATTAGGAATTTATATTGGGAACTTATGGCTTCCAATCACCATCACAAGAGTTCTAATGTACATTTCATACATAAATAATCACCATAGAGTAGTTAGAGATGATAGACATACCTCTTATAGTAAGAGTTTTAAGAATTCACACTTGAGGTGTTCTTGAAGAATTCAAGAATTTGAAGGAAAATCTAAGGATTTTGAAGATTAATACTTGTTAGTAAAAGTGATTAGGAGTAGTAATCAACTCAAAGTACTCCAAAAACCTTACCTTGGATCATAGGGATGAAGTTTGGGACGAAATCCCCTTGAGAGAGCAAGCCTTAACCCCAAAAATGATTTTTGAACTCTCTAGACCGGTCTTGGGGTATTTAGAGGCCTGACACTAGCGCGCCCGTGCTAATCCCGCGCTAGTGAGGCAGAAGATAACCAAATTAGCGCGGGCTACTAGCGCTCCTGTGCTAAGGCCGCGCTACTGACACATGCCCAGTAAAATGATCATAACTTCTTGTATACACCCCCAAATGACTAACGGTTTGTTTAGCTGGAAACTAAACTCAAAGGGCTTTAATATTATAGGTTGTGGGTCACACAAGTACTTATATAACAGGAGATATGATCGTCCAAAGTGAGGTCTTGTACGCACTCATCTACAGATTTCGTCTAATATGCAATTTTCCAACTTGGTTTTGACTTAGGCCTCTCCTTAGACCCCAAATCACTTATAATAAGACTTATACATTTATTAACATATCCAATTGATATCCATCATATCATAAATCCTTATTTGCACATGAAATAAAATAATTTAGCCCACCTTGGCACGACGAAATCTTAAATTACTCGAAAAACATTTTCGGGGCCTTACATTCTCCCCCCTTAGGATCATTCGTCCCCGAATGAGGACTGATGTCTGTTCACTAGTCATCCTTATGTAACTTTAGCTTGTTCACATCATGAAATATATCAATAGCCCGAATTTGGCTAACTTCATAAATTTTTTTGAAAATTTCGCCAGAGTTTCCTTTGTAATATGGACATATCCACCTGTCAGAGAGTCCCCGAAACATATTTCCTAGACCATTACAGAGTTTTTGTTATCCCTACAACAGGTATACAATTCGTTCCTTAACAACTCGCACATATTCAAACACTTTAAACAACTTACAATTAGCTCGTTCTCTTTATACCACAATTTGCACCTGGTTCAATCAAGGTCATTTACCTTCCACACAGCTGGGTCACTTCAATGAGCCCCATACATTCCAATCACTTTAACATGCCAGAAATGCTTCAATTAACCATTACCAATCTACACTATCATTAATCATTTACCTACCACATAAGTTTCACAAAATTTTCATTTACTTCAAGGATTGAACATTACCCAAATAGCAACAACATTTGCAATCTGGCACACCTTGGGAAGTTACACCAATAAGGCGATTTCGGGAAACTGGGGTGCCTTTGCACAAATATGAACACTACCTCAAATTTCTTAAAGATAACTGTTCACATGATCACTACTAGACTTGTTCGAACAACTGGGGATATTTCTCTTTCATTTGTTTTTTTGCTTCCCACATATCTTCCTCGACTTGTTGACTTCGTCACAATACTTTAACTAAAGAAATTTCCTTGTTCCTCAATTTTCGGACTTGCCTATCAAGAATAGCAACCGGAACCTCTTCATACGATAAGT
>MU777679.1:13041-34469 GCA_026770625.1 Nicotiana glauca
AGGGATTATTGAAACTTGAATACACAATTAACTGATGCAGTAGTAAAATTACTGGAAAAATTTACAAAGAGACTGACTGTATATCTTAATCCCAAATACACCTCTGTAAGATCTGAATACTCAGGGACAATCATATCAATTTATTTTCTCACACCTGATGATGGTATACTGTTGCAGACTCAAGGAACTTTCCATAATGATGAACTGCCACATCTGTGTATGGCTTTACAGCAATACGGACTTTCTCCACATGAGGTTTTGTAGCAGTGGCAACCTGATCAATGTATGGCTTGCTGAATTTCTTAAGTTCCTGCAAAAATTATGCTTTTGTCACATTACATACAAATAAAGCCGGAAAACATGTAGTAGCACTTAAAAATTTGATGCATTTATGGCAAGAACATGAAACTATATTTTTTATTATACCTACTCATGAGAGGTTAAAAATTATTGTTCATTTAAATGTACTCAATAAGGGATGTCACCTGAACATGGGGTTCTGCTACTTCCTGAACTTTGACAATATGAGGAGTTATGGCGCCTTTAGATGTTTCATAAATTTCAAATGTTTTAGTCTTTAGCAACTCCGCGTGTGGCTTGAGGTTAGTGGTGATTACCACCCATTGTTCCTTCACAGCTGGCATCCATTTCTACAAACAGTAGCACAAGAAAATTACTAAGCTCCTCTAACTTGATCTCACATACAACAGGCAAACTAGCTCAAGGGATATAATAAATGTTTGCAGTTAGACAATTGTATCTACATCTGAAAAAGTAACTAAGAATCTTCCCCGTAGATTGTCCTTATTCTTGATTTTTCTCCTCCAGAATGTCAGATGACCATATGCAAATTTAGCAGACGAGAACTCACCTCTTGGGAAGAATTTAAAGATACTCTACCATTTTTCCAACGTAAGGTACCACTTATTGCTTTGTTAACAGGAAATCTCAAACTAGTCTAGCTTTTATGTCCCAGTACTTATTTCCATGATGTGGTGAGTATGAGTTTAGGTAATAAAATGCCCATCATACGAACACCTATTAAGGTTTTTTGTTGGTGAACTATCTCAGCACACGAGATCAGAATTCACAGGAAGAAACAACAAGATTCTATAACTTCTTTATTAATTCTTCAAGACTAGGAACTCCCAGATACATCTAGTTCTATCTTCGTCCATATTTGCTGCACCTTGATAAGTAGACATCTAAACTAATCATACCCACCTATTGTAGATTACTTCTCTATATATTAAATACATGGGATGATGGGAAATAGATACGGAAAAGTGACATGACCACACAAAGGAAGTCACTGCTCTTTCTTCTTTTCAATTTCTGTGACACTCAAACCATTTTGGGACATTCCAAAATATTTGACATCGTGCTATTTCTGTCCAACTTACAAACTTCCAAGAATAAGTCCATAAAATTAATCAACTTTCAAAATTTGAAATGATTTGTACTTGATCAAACTAACTCTCTCAACCACTATTTACTATTTTCTTCCACACGCACACGCACACGCACACATACATATATATATATATATATATATATATATATATATATATATATATATATATGTCAAAATGAATCTTAAACTAAGTGCCCAATCAACGCCATCATATAAAATTGTGTGAATTCTTATCTGGAAGGTCGTGGAAATATAGAAACTAGACTAAATGAAGCAATAATAAGGCAATAAAAAATCAGATACTAAATGATGCAAAGCTGACTTACTGTTTTGACTGTTTCTACATGTGGCGCAGCCCATACCTCAGCTTGGGCCTTCTTCTCAACTGCCTAAGAAGCACGTAAAAATGGTAAACAGGATAGAGTAGTAGATCAATCAAGCATCATTGTACAGTCGATAGTTTAAAAGGATATCCAATAGCAACAAGTGTAATACCTTCTGTACCATTATGTCCATGGCAGGTTTCCCATGCTCCTGCCAATGCTTCTCCAAAAGAGACTGAAATTCACAGCATAATCAGCACTCCGTTTACAATAATGTTCAGTACAACTTTTATGCTCAAAATACCTGGTAGTGACTCCAACGAACTGCCAGCCAACGTGGAAGCCATGCCCCATGCACCTGAGTTTTCAAAGGAAGGAAAAAAAGAAGTTAGCATTTATATATAATGATTCATCATCTACACCGTAACAAGGCTGGAAAAGGGAAAAGAACAAGGAAGCAACAGCAAACAAAATAAGCATTAGCATTTTCCTATCTAAAAATATAAGCATTAGTATTATAAAACACAAGCTGATGCTACTGTCTTGCCTTGCAAGACTTAACTTGACATGAAAAAAGTATCATACCAAATGAATGATGTTCGAAAAGATTCACAACTAAATCGCCATACGTTACCACTAATCAGACAACTACAACTTCCACATACCAGAACTCCAATACCAAGCAAGACGGAAAACAAAACGGGGACCTAAGTTGCTCGGACTCAGGTGCGTGTATCCGATACGGGGATGGATCCGAGTATCGGATTCGGCAAAATAAAAATTCTAAGATTCGGGGGTAAGGATACGGGTATGGATACGGGGCGATTCGGCTACTAAAAATAGAGCTATAAAAATATTGTAAATTTTGAGAGATATTCTGTGAAAAACTTAGATGAATATTGTAGAATTCAATCTTTCATTCTCCAATATGGACATTATTCTTTCTTTCTCCTAAATCTGTTTTATTTTTTATTTTGAGAAATCAAAATCTCAATTTTTCTCCCAAATTTGTCAATGGACTCCGGTCAAAGTGTCCGAAGTCAGTTGACCAAATCCGGGACGTATCACGCTCCTGCTCCCATCCCCGTCTCGTATCGGGATGGGCACGGCACCAAAATCCAAGAGTCCACGCAACTTAGACGGGGACCACAAAAACCACCTTTTCCTCCTTATATTGATGACGTGTGTGTTAAAACCAACCGCGCTTTTTATTTTCTTATTAGATCGTTCTCACTCTAATGGTACAGTTGTAGACAAGCTCATGATAACCCGCAAAATTTGAAAAAGTAGCTAAATTTCATATTACAATTTTTTTTCCGCATGCTAACCATTTATCAGCAGAATCCAAAGACATTCTATCAGATACCAATGATTTAAACAGAAGACCATATTTTATTATACGGTTATACCACCTAAAAGAAAGGGCAGACAAGTTGTAAAACTTTAGAGATGCCATCTACCAATATATGCAGGACTGACTACATTTTTTTTCTCCCCCGAAATTCATTTAGAGGTTGCAAATAGACAACCACCAAACAAGACAGCAGCCACACATTTACAGCATCCACATTCCTGCAAACACCAAAAGAAACCCACATATCCCTCAGGAATACAACCGGTTTGCCTTGTGTATTTATGATTGTTGTCATCCTTCCATTATTCTTCACTTAAGCAAATATCACCCACTTACATGGCGGCCATCATCCTTTATAACAAAAATGGTTTAGAACACATTTCTTTTCCCTTTTAGCTGCCAATAGTAAAAACAATGCAGCATTAAAACCACCACCTAAAGACCAGCATCACCTCCACACCACTACCCCTTACTACTAAGAACACCCACCATCCTGCTGTCCATAAAACTACTGATATCCGCAGTTCCGACATACAAGGCCGATACAAAAAGCTAACCCATAAAACTGGCATATCAAACTCGTAACATAGTATGAATGGTAGGCCAATGCACCAGGATACTAGAAATGAATCATTAACATGGATCACAGGATTCCTCAGCTAGCTGAGAAATTGAGATGGAACCTCCTATTTTCAATAGTAATTGTAGTCCTGAATTCACATGATAAACAAAGGGAGTTAGAACATCTACCTCCATCAGCTCGTTCGTCTTCGATGTGGCTTCAAACCTTGCTCTAATCATTTCCTCCTGAAAAGCAAAATTCAGAGGTTTTAGAAACTGTTATCCACCACACAAGTTTCACAACTTTTGAGCTGTTTTCTATCATCAAGAACACCTCAGCAAGTTGAAGAGCTCGTTCAGTTTTTTGCAGTTTCTTCTTCTGTTCATCAATGGTCTTTTGGAGCTGCATAAACCAAATAGAAACAAAATCACTTCGTATAGTTGGGCTGAAATATTGCACGTAGCCACCAAAACTTAATTGGACCAGCAGCAAGAGCTAACAAATCTTTGTAGACATCACAAGAAGAAGTCATGGCAATTTAAAGTTTGTTTAGTAGCAGAAGGAAATAAATTTGTGTAATTAAAAAGACAGCTTAAATTCCCGCAATACTTCATCATTTATATAAGCTTCACAGTATCTTCAAGAACACAGTCATCACGGCTTACTCCTGTATAAAATTCTCATATGACATCATCTCAGAGTACGAGAGGAAAAGAGCGGTTTTTTTGTAGTGAAAGGAGATAAGGGATCTGTCTTTCTAACAAGGTTTGGTTCCCATCAAAATTAACATATGCACTGCCAGTCTGCCACACACTTGAGACTAAAAGCAAATAATTATAACTGAAACAACCGATGCTTCCAATTAAAGATAAGTACAATAATTTGTTAGCTTTTGTTTTTTGATTTGCACCGGGTGTCCGAGTCTCTAAGAGACCCGACTAATCCCGGGGGTGCACATGCCCTCGGCAAGGAGTTTCCCGCAAGTGCACCACGATTAATTCAGGTTTTACCCAGTCCGATGGCCCTCAGAAATTATTTGCACCTAGTGGGTTTCGAACTTGAGACCTTGAAAGGGAGCAAACCCCAAGGCTCAAGTCAATTGCCGCCAGGCCAACCCCCGAGGGTTTTCAATAATTTGCTAGCTTTTTGTTCTTTCATACCACCCTTTTCCATTTCCAACATTCTTTTATTTGTCGGACCAACCAGAATGATTTGACTGCTCTCCCAGCTTCTTCTTGTCCAAACTATAATACTACCAAATCTACTATATTCACAGTCTCTTGAGGAGGCAAACATTCTACTGGATACTCTCTAAATAGCTAATTTTTGGACTCAATTAATTACAGCAATGCAACTACAGCATCTTGTTTATCCTCTTATATGACAACATGAAGGTGTTTCCTGAGGCACCCATTCATATCCTATGCTACATTAGGCTTCATTTATTCAACATTTTGATAATGTTGACTCCTTATTTACCTTCTCTACACAACTTATTCACATTCCTTGCTATAAAGATTTAGATCCTATCAAACTTCGAGAATCCTTTTGTGGTTATGAGCCCTTTTGACAAAACGATCTCTGCTTATAAAAGTCAGAGCTCTGCAGCCACTTTCACATTTCTTTCTTTTTCCTTTTTTTTTGATAAGTACCTTCACCTTTCTATGTTTCAGCTAACTTTTTAAGTCCTATGTCCATCTTTCCTATAAGCTCCACTATAGGTGTTAAATTGATAAAGAAAATCTAGCAGGAAAGCATTTAGAAGTTGTTTCTTTTTTGTACTTTTCTGTTTGTTGCAGCGATTGAACAATGTTGGATAGCTGTCATAATAACTCTAGAATGATGCGCAGGACAACAGCAGTGACCCAGAACCAGAATAACATACATCAAACTGCTTTTTCTAATACTCTTATTGAGTTACTTGGCTCCAGGCGCTCGATTAAAACGAAACACTCATTAGAATGACAAGCAAAATGTAATCCACGGATCTTTTTTTAAAATATTTATAAAAAAAAAAGGGATAATGCAGCTCATCAATAATAGAGTTACTTTTTTTCCTTTTTATCTTGTTAATGCATAAAGGACCTCTTAACTGACAATGCAATAAATGAAATTTTCTTTAGTTCTAACACAGGACAATCTTAGTTGGAGGAGCATTTCTTTAGTCAACGGATGTTATATGTGCCAGCAGAGATCAGAAAGTGTTAACCATCTGTTTCTTCATTGCCCAGTCACTGCTGATATTTGGAATTCTTCCTATCCACTTTTGGTATAACTTCGATCATGCCTCACACCATCAAGGAAACCTATACTAGCTGGATTTTTTGGAGAGTTGACAAAGCCATCAAAAGAATATGGAGAATGATCCCAGCAGTCATATTTTGGATTGTTTGGAAGGAAAGAAATGGCAGATGTTTTGATGGAATATCAACTCCAACACATTCCCTAAACGCTAGATGTTTAGTTAGTTTGTTCAGTTGGAACTTTCTCTCCCCTGTTAATAGGGTTGACACTTTTTTGGATTTTGTTAGCTCCCTGGTTCTAGCATAGGTACTCTTGTACTGGAGCTTACAATGTTTTTTGCCTTTTGTACCGGAGCTAAACATATTTTCTGTTCTTGTAATTTGGCATCTTCCTGATGCCCTTTCAATGATATTATCTTACTTCATAAAAAAAAAAAAAAAAAAGGTTTCTTTATGCTTTGTTGTTGAAACTTTTGTAGTGAAATTCCAATTGTTAAAATATCTACAGTAGCGACTAACAAAGACAAAGATAACACAAATTACAAAGAAAAGCAAAACGAAAGCAAATGAGCTACTTATTCTTTCATAAAAAAGATAAAGCAGATCAAGAGCTTACCTTGTCAACCGTCAAATTTAACTCAGTGACTTTTTTCTCGGTTTCACCTTTATGGGCTTCAAAGTCTTTTTTCTCCTTATTCTTCATTTCAACTTCCTCTTTTAGTCTCTCAACTTGCTTTTCAAGCTGATCAGCTCGTGCACGAGCCTGTCCAACTTGCTCCTCAGCATCTAGTGTTCCCTTATTCTAGACAAAACAATACAACTTAAGAGGTTATGAACTACATCAACAGTGTTGAGACATTTTCATCAAACTAAAATTGCATACAAAAGCCAACTTGCTAATTTGAGAGACTCACCTGTAGAGAAGCCAATTCAGTTGACAATGACTTAACCCTCTCTGACTTCTCTTTTATTATCTTCTCCTTGTCAGCAATCACCTCATCCTTTCCTTTCAGTGCTCGCACAGTCTCCTCAATGTTTGATTCTTAAAGAAAAGAAACCCCATTAGAAGGAAAGAGAAACGGCTAGCAATTCTTTATAGAATTCAAGCTCATCAATGTAAGAAATCCAAAAAGTTAAGAGCTTCAAATAACTCAGAACTATTAGCTCATCAAATAACCTCATAACAAATCTACCCCCTCTACATCTAATCTTCTAGCCAAGTAAACCAGACCACAATCCAGAGACTACACTCTCCAAAACATCAACCTAGCCATGTCTACTCCCGCTTTTGAACATTATAAGCAATACAAGAAAAACACTGTTCATTGTTTCATCCTGTAATAATGTTCTACTCGTAAAACCTTTTTTTTCTTCACAATTCCAGCTCATTAATAACAAATTTTAAATACGATAACACCTTTAAGACCAGAACATGAAAACTCACAAAACCAATTATAAATTTTCCAAGAAAAAGGGGGGAAAAGTCAGAACTAACCTAAAGATTGGATCTTGGACTTAAGAAGGTCCAATTCTTGAGAAGTGGGTTCAACATCCGATCTAACCACTTCAACTTCATCATCCAACGATGACCCAGCATCAGCTTTGACATAAGGTACAACGAGAGCAAGAAAAACGAAGAAAATAAACAAGACCCTCCAAGAAGATGCCATGTTGGAATCCAAAGCCTGAGAAAAAATAAGGCTCTGGTGATCTAATAAAAAGGGTTTTTCTACTGCCACAGCTAGATATGTTTTGTGGGTATGTTTTTTCTGTTTTCGGACTTTCCAAGAAGAGTACCTTGAAAGGCTTCAAGTGAATAAATATATCAAAGGGGTTCTTGTTGAAGTAGCAGTGTGTGCATTAATGGTGGGGGGCGGGGGATACGAGGCGGCGATGTGTGGGTAGTTGGCTTTTTCTTGTTCAAATCTTCAATATTGCACGTGTCTGGTTACGGTGGAATCTATAGACCCCATGAACCTCAACCATGTCACACTTGGCTTTCATTGATATAAGGTACATGTGATGAAGAATGATGTACAATTTGTAGTATGTACCGGCATGCTAGTTCAAGTAGTGAAACACAATGTACAATATACTTAGGCTGAATAAACACACCACCCCCTAATTTGCCACAAAAAAAAACTACTATTATACACCTTAATTATGACCATGACCAGAAAAAAGGCTAAAGAGTTCTATCCTGAATCATTCTAACATCTTCATATAACCATGCAGATCCTTTGCTACAGGATTCTTCCAAAAAGCACTCGAAGATCTGGGGCCTTGGCTTAGTAATGAATAAAGGGCTTAGTAATGAATAAAGGGAAGCTATTCGAGCTTTTTCCGTCAGAGGCTTATGTAATGGTCGGCCTTATAAAGCTCGCTAAGCCCCGCTCCCCTCTCCTCTTCACTTATTTATTAAGTGGAAAGTAGTTGTCGGCATTCTACAAGCCCCAATTAGATGTTTGGATGTGAGCTATCCGTGAGGAGCCAAACGGGCGTATGGCCTTGTCATTTGACACCCTTCTTAAATCATTGTTAATCCACAAGCATATCCTAATCCAGGAACTATAACAACATTGTCCCATATGACCTAATCGTCGATGATAAACGCTCGATGCTAAAAAAAATCCTGTTAAAACACAATACTCTTCCTTCATAATTGTCATATGATCTCGCAATGCTATCCAGTTGAATCTTCTCATAAGTTTATGCAGCACTAGTTATCGCACCTTCCAAATCATCTGTCAAATGCATATGCATCCTCGTGGAGTCGTACGACTTCCTCAAGCGATCCAAACTCGATTTTCCACGGCTCATAGGCGAAACGAAAGAGAAGCTCATCCACGTCCTCTTCGTCCACTAGCCAGCCTCCTAGGGTGGTTGGTCACTCGTCTATCCATCCAATACAACCTGCAAAATATATCTTTAAATTTTAATAACATCCAAACCTATGTAAATCTCCTAAAACCAGTCGCATTGAATGCCTTCATGCCAAACAATCTACTTATTTCCATTAAACCTATTAAATTTTTTTATGGAGAACCTAATATAAAGTGGAATAAACATGAAGTACAATAGATTATAATCCAAAAAAATTATTGGTAAATTTTCTTATGGCAAGTCGGATTTGCATGAGTTGTGCAAAGTTATTCCTTTTCAATGTACGATCATAAGACTACGTACTATTGGTTTGATTGAGAGTTCGCGTCTATTGATCAAGCTAATTTTGTTTAAGTATTATGTGCTTCTTCTCTCAAAATCAGCCTTTTATTTAAAAACTCAAAGTGATTATTGGCAAATGCGAACACTTAAAGTGGTCTCCCACGTGGAAACCATATGCGGGTACCTTTATTGTTATTGCTTGAATCTCCTTTCCAGACATGCCACCAAGTTCTTTGGAAACAAATAAGTCCTTTTATTGGTTAATATCGTAGGAAGGCCTCAACATATTGACATGACTAATTAGGAGGGCCTAATTGTACAAAGGTGGAGGTGAAAGTTGACTTGTTAGGTAACTTTCCATAAAAAATTAAGGTTGTAGAAGAAGATGATGAAACTAGCGGGGAAGAAACAAAATGGATCAAAATCAGTTATGATTATCTTCAAAAATATTACAAGACTTGCAGTAAGTAGGGTCATAATGAGAAGGAGTGTAGAATTTTGCATCATGAATTGATACATGTTGTTCAAGAAGATGGAGGTGACAATAGCTAGGCAAAGGAAAATGCCACTACCCCAAAACCACAATCGGTCGTGATGGAGCCTAATTCACTTGCTAGGCAAGCCAACATAACGACAACAAAACGTAATAACATAAATAACAACGAAATAGTATAAGTCTAACGCCATAACACGAATAACTACGCCAAAATAGAATCAATCCCCAAAACTGGTAATACAATATCATGAGCTCCAAAAGTACAAGTCTGGAATACAAAATAATGATATTGTCTGAGTGGAAATAACAGTGCAAAAGGAAAAGAGATGCCAAGACTACGGTCGGGATGCAACTCTACCTCGTCTCTCCAAAATGCTCGCAGTAACACCTCATAGCTAGCAACAACTCGGTCTGGCACCCGGATCTGTACAATTAAGTGTAGTATGTAGTATGAGTACAACCAACCACATATACTCCACAAGTATCATAATTAACCTCAATGAGGTAATAGAAACAAGAATTATAAATGATAATCTCTAATCACCTGTACGGTTCATAAATGTAACAAGTACAGAACAATAATATGATCAGGTCATGAATCATAGAAAGAACCACCTTGTTGCACACAATTACTTAACGCACTCCAACATATAAAGAAGATATGCAATTAAATCATATAGCAGTCAAGGAAGCTGCAAGTAAAGATGAAATGCAACAACTAAATCAAACATTGACCGACTTTTCCTCAGAATTTCCATAACAATACCAAACCACTGATCAGTTTTCCTCAATTTTTGCGTGTACACCCTCAAGAAGAAACATGAGAGGATGACCCTAGGGGAATGGATCCATTTTCACAAGCTGCACGGATAACTCACATGCTAATAATATCAACCATACGGACAATTCACTTGTTGCACGGATAACTCACATGCTAATAATATTAATATCTGGATCCACGCGAAAAACTCACGTGCCAATAATATCAACCTCACGGATAACTCATGTACCAATAATCACAATGCACCCAGCGTGGTTACGATTCAATATCACAATCCACCGAGCATGGTCACAAATTACCAGTCCAGATCATTTAATATAGAAAACATATATACAAGAATACATGTACATTATCAATAAATGTCAAGTTTCATACTCTTGGACCGGTATAAATGATATGATAAAGTGTATGCATGTGCAAAGTGTGCTATCATAGCTCAATCCGGCAAATACATCACGAAAGTAGCAATTATCATGTTCAATCGAGAGTGACCACAATGTAACCTCAAATAAGATACAAATAGCTCAAAAAAGGGGTACAAATAGGAGGAACATCACAACATAAATCTTAGCAATCAAATCAAGGCATATCATAACCTAAGCAATATCCTGAGCATGAATAATACCTCGGTGCACGCACTGGGCTCAATCTCCACACATGAGTGCCACTCATAGCACGTAGCTATCATAAATATCTCAGGAAACTATTGCCTCAACCAAGTTTAGGTAAGATACTTGATCCAATCCCAATCCACACTCAACAATGAGTGGAAGAGGTCGTTGGAAGAATAGTACCCAACTATGAGTCGGAGTCGATTTCCATAGGGAGGTAACAATAGGTGTTAGAGTGTATACTTGATGCGACAAGATGAAACAAATTAAATAAACTTCCAATTAAATTTGTTTGCAATTTACTTCTATAAACTACACTATCAATGCTCGATAAGAGAAATGAAACTAGAAATTGATTAATATTTTTTGGCTGTTTTCAAATAGGTTAAAATCCCAAGGATGTAACATTTAGTATTCGACTAATGGGTTAAGTATGTTAACACTTGTTTTATTGATCGGGTTGTACTATATCTCTCAACTTAAAGTTACCCACTCAATACCTCTCGGTCATAGAGTGATTTTGTCCAATTTGGCTTTCTCAATCCCAAATAGGTATCAAGCGAAATAGTTGATATAAGCTCAAGTCGGATTTTCACTATCTCTAGTTCAAACCCTTTAATTAAGCTAGTCAAATCCTTAACTAGCCTAATTTCTTGTTAGCCAAGTTTTCCTAGGTTATGTCCCTCTTTCTCAAGTAAAGACCAAGTCAAAAAGGCATGAATCAATATTTGCAACCATTAATTCTAAAATTAAAGCATGAACAAGGCTAAATAACAAATACCCAATCATAAACAAGCATAAAATTAAATACCAATAAGGTTTACATACTAGGGTTGGGTAACAAACCTAGTAAATGGATAGCTACTCATAATAGAGAATAACAAAAACAAAGAAAAAATACTTATTAAACCATAACATAAAATTAAAATGATAAAAAGTATTATTTTTTTCTCCCAAAATGATCACAAATTTCCTAAAATAGTAAACTACAATGGCTACAGCTGAGAAAACTTCAAAACTTGACCTAAAAATGTGATTCCCATCTATTTATAGTGGACTAAATCTGCTGACAAAAATATCCCTCGGGAGGTTCTCCGCCCACATAATTCCATGTGCGGTCCACACATTGCTTGAGTTCGCAGGGGAATGGATCTTGCAACCGCATAATTTGGTCTGCGGCTGCAATTCAGCTTCCGCGGCCGCACAATTTATGTGCGGTACGCACTTCAAACAAGGCCTTAGTCTTGGTCATTTTGCACACTCTCTAAACTTTTTGAATTCTTGTCAGTGCGGACCATGTTCTCCGGCCGTATAAATCGTGTGTAGTCCGCACTTCTCTTTATTCCATCTCTGAGCTTCAGCAATAGATCTACAACCGCGAGCAGAATTCTACGATCCGCACTTGCTTTTGCAGCATCAAAAATACCTCTGCGGATCGCACTTTTGGTATGTTGCTCCCCTTCTTGCCTTATGGGTCGGAACACTCCTTTTTTAGTTGGATTTCTTTATTTTAGCCCAAATATCCGACGTTCCTGCAATTTGCACACTTTCATTAGTTCTGGGAACATAAAACAATACTTTTGGACTAAAACAAAAGTAAGATGCTACTAATAACTGGTTAAAATCCACACTTATCAACTCCCCAAACTTAAGTCTAAATACAAATAATTCCTAACTACAAAAGAAAAAGGAAAAGAACATGGGTTGCCTCCAAGAAGCACCTGATTTAACGTCGCGGCACGATGCAAAATACCCTCAAGGAAAGTGAATAACCGCTACCACATGGCTATCTCCAACCCTGCACAAGTACTGCTTCACCATGTGACCATTGTCTCATAATACTTTATTATTTTTGTTCTTCAAGTCTAATGCATCAAAAAGTGTCACACCAATAATTTCAAATGGACCACTCCACTTGGATTTTAGCCTCCCAGGAAACATTCTCAACCTTGAGTTAAACAACAATACAAGATCGCCCACCTTGAACTCTTTGTTCCAAATGTATTTATCATGAAGATATTTCATCTTTCTTTGTACAAGGACAATCTCGCATATGCATGGTACCAGAACTCATCCAATTTATTCAAATGTGCAACCCTCAAGTTAGCAGCTACATCCCAATCAAGACTCAACTTTTTAGAGCCCACATTGCCGTGTGCTCTAGTTCTACCGGAAGATGACAGGCTTTCCCAAACACTAACTGGTATGGAGACATTCTTATAGGTTTCTTGTAAGCCATCCGATAAGCCCATAACGCATCATCAAGCCTCTTGGACCAATCCGTCTGATTAGCATTCCCCATTTTAGACAAGATACTCTTTATCTCCCAGTTAGAGACTTCCACTTGCCTACTAGTTTGTGGGTGATAGGGAGTCGTGACCTTGTGATAACACCATACTTTCCAAGTAAAGTGTCAATAGTATTGTTGCAAAAGTGTGACCCCCCATCCCTTATGATTGCACGTGGAGTACCAATCTCCAAGATGGTTGTGAAAGGCATTTAATTTTTCTTTGAGATTCCACTAGCCCATTGACATTCATCAAATCTTTTCACTAACTCACGATCATCCTTGTAAAGAGTAGGCTAATAGAAACCACAACTAAGCACTTTGGTCGTCGTTCTTGCTCCACCATGATGAGCACCATATGGCGAAGAATGACAAGCCCCAAGAATATTACCTTGCTCTTCTTCCGGTACACACCTTCTAATCACCCCATCCATACAGATCCGAAAAAGAATAGTTCATCCTAATAATAATTTTGACAATCTCTTCTAAGCTTCTTCCTTTGGCTTGAAGAGAACTCATCCGGAATGATTCCAAACACAAGAAAATTTTTTACAAACCATGTCACCTCTTTCATTAAAATTTCCAAAAGTTTCTCATAGAGGAAGGAGTAATTGATTCCAATGCCATCATGCGGTCTCCCCTCCTCCTCCAAACGAGACAAGTGATATGCCACTTAGTTTTCACTACCTTTTCCCATCTTGGATGTCAAATATCAAATTATTGTAACAAGAGTGACCATCTCATCAAACCGATCACTGGAGTCCTTTTTGCTCATAAGATAAGGAAGCGCCGCATGATCCGTATGGACAATAACTTTTGCACCCATCAAGTATGGCCAGAACTTCTCAATTGCAAACACAATAATAAGGAGCTTTTTCTCCGTAAAAGTATAGTTGACTCGGGCACTATTTATGGTCTTACTTGCATAGTAGACCAGATGGAAAATCTTATTTATATGATGCCCCAAAATAGCCCTAATCGCTACGTCACTTGCATCACACATGAGTTCAAAAGGCACACTCCAATCTAGAGAGGTGATGATGGGAGTAGTTGTCAACTTGGACTTCAACAATTCGAAAGCTCTCATGCAATCATCATTGAAATTAAATTTGGCATCCTTCTCAAGGAGCTTGCACAATGGGTTCACCACTTTAGAGAAGTCTTTGAAAAATCGCCGGTAAAAACCTACATGGCCTGGGAAACCCGCCACACCCTTCACCAAAGTTGGGGGTGTAAGCTTAGAAATCACTTCAATCTTTGACTTGTCAACTTTAATTCCATTCCTCGAGATTTTATGGCCAAGGACAATACCTTCCTAAACCATGTAATGACATTTCTCCCAGTTGAGTACCAAGTTGGTTTCTTCACATCTAACCAACATTTTGTCCAAATTTGCAAGACAATCATCAAAGGAATAACCAACCACCGAGAATTTATCCATGAAAACTTCAAGGTAGTCTTCCACCATGTCCGTGAAAATAGCCATCATACACCGTTGAAAAGATGTCGGTGCGCTGCACCAACCAACAGTGGTGAAGCCGAAAAGTTTCCTTAGGGTGTTCAAACTTGAAAGAGGTAAAAAATATTTCATGACAAAGGGTGTTCAATATATGTTATATACGTCTAAAATCTAATATTTTACCTATATACGCAGTGTAAATTTCTGATGAAGGGTGGTCAATTGACCACAATTACCATAGTGTAGCTTCGCCCATGCCAACCAAATGGCATCCGTTTGAAAGCAAAAGTATCATAAGGACATGTAAAGGTTGTTTTCTCTTGATCTTCTGGGGAAATGAGAATTTGGTTGTAGCCCGAGTACCCATCAAGAAAGCAATAAAAAGCACGGTCGGCCAATCTATCGAGCATTTTATATGAGAAAGGAAGTGAAAAGTGATCCTTCCTTGTTGCATTGTTAAGCTTGCGATAATCTATATACACCCTCTAACCGGTCACCATTCTTGTAGGAATCAATTCATTCTTGTCATTGGTTACCACCGTCATGCCCGTTTCATTGGGACGCATTGAACCGAAGAGGTCCATGATCGCAGATGGAGTAGACAACCCCAGCATCCAATCACTTGATAATATCTCCTTCTTGAAAACTTCTTGCATAGCCTCATCGAGTCTTCTTTGATGTTCAATGGATGGTTTAGCGCCATCCTCTAACTTGATCTTATGCATGCAAAAGGAGGGACTTATACACCGAATATCTACCAAGGTCCACCCAATAGCCCTCTTCCTTTTTTGTAACACCGTCAATATGGAATCTACCTGCAGGTTAGTCAAACAAGAGGAAAAAACAACTGGTAAAGTAGAACAAGGGCCAAGAAATTCATACCAACGATGTGGATGCAATGGCTTCAACTCCAAGGTAGGTGGCTCTTCAGTAGAAGGCTTTGTAGAAGGAGTCTTCCTATTTTCAAGATCCAAGGACAACTTTCGGGGTGCATAGTTGTACGACCCCATTCCTTCAAAGAGTTCAAACATTCCATGAAACCACTGTCATCATCAAAGTTTAGCAGGATAGCCTCCAACATATCACTAACATTGATTGTAGCACTTGTATCATAAAAAATGACATCGGTCACCAAATCCACAAAAGAACACACCTCGTTATTATTTGGTTGCCGCATGGACTTATATGCATGGAATATCACTTTTTCATCACCAACTCGAAAAGTGAGTTCTCCGGCTTCAACATCACAAAAATCCTTACCCGTTGAAAGAAAAAGGTCTCCCAGGAATAATTGGCACTTCATAATCAACCTCACAATCTAGAATGGCAAAGTCCGCCAAAAGAATGAATTTATGAACCTCGACCAAAACATCTTCAATCACACCCAACAATCTTTTCATGGTACGATCGACCCTTTGCAATCTCATAGAAGTGTTTCTTGGTTACCTAATCTCCAAAGTCTTGAAAACCGAATAGGGCATCAAATTTATACTTGCCCCAATATCACAAAGAGCTTTAGCAAACTCAACACTTCCAATTGTACAGGGAATCGTGAAAGCACCGGGATCCTCCAACTAATTAGGAGCCATTGAATGAACAAATGCACTCATTTGATTAGTGACTTTGATAGATTCATTGACCGCTTATTGGTCACAAGATCTTTCTTAAACTTTGCATAACCGGGCATTTGTTTCAAAGCTTCAACCAATGACATATTGATTGAAAGACTCTTGAATTGATTTTCACCATTTTTCTTGGCAAGTATTTGAGGGTATGGAGGTGGAGACTTATGATATGGTGCCTTTGCCTTTTGCCCTACCAACTTAGGTATGTCAATAATGTGTTTCCTAGACGAGTTCACCTCTTCTCGAGTCTCTTCCACACTATCATCAATATCAATCCGAAATTCCTCATTTGGTTGAACAGTATTGTTTGGGTTCTCTTCTTCTTGCACTACTTGATATCAGCAACAAGTCGCCTTCCACTTGAGGTGGGTGCATTTTTGCCTCTTCCACTTCTTGTGATAACCGCCATAACATGCCCTGTATTGTTACTAGCCTTTGAGTTTACCATAGTGTCACTTGGTAGTGCACCCTTAGGACGAGAATTTAAATCTTGAGAGATTTTTTCCCATTTGAACTTCTAGGTTGCAGATTGATGTGTTGTGTGAGGCAAGTTGGGAATTCGAATCGACATTCTTTTCTATTATTTACTTGAACATATTCTCAATACGTTGCATCTCATTGTTTAGAGAACTTGAACCACGGGAAGGACAAGGAGGTAGGTTGCTCGATTGTTGATGCACTGGGGGCCTTTAAAAAACCAACCCCCGGTTGCCTTGATTGTTACCCCAACCACCTTGGTTGTTGCCTCCCCAATTTTCTTGGTTGTTTTCACTCCAATTTCCTTGATTGTTATAGTTATGCCAATTCAAATTGCCATGATTGTTTTGTGGTCGCAATTGTTGTTGGTTTGGGCCTTGGAAGTTGTTTCTTTGCCTTTGAAAATTGTTCACAGATTGTACTTCTTCCTCTTTCTCATTGTAAGAATCATCTTGATCAAAACCGCTATCATCTTGTACATAGTTCTCCATTTGGGTTTGCACTTATGGACCCTTGGTCCTCTTGCTCACCAAAACATTCACTTCCTTCAAAGCATGAACTTGCTTAGGATCTTGCACTTGATTTAGTTGGGCATTTTCTAGTTGGGAAACTTTAGTGGTCGATTCAGCAATGGCTTTCTTATGGTCTTGCAATTCTTTGTGAAGGTGGATCGTGTTCGGATCACCTTATGGAACATTGGCCCGCGATTGCCAAGCCGACGATGTTTCTGCCATCTCTTCTAAGATTTCACACGCCTCCGCAAAAGGAATAGTCATAAAGTTCCTACTGGCTAGTTGATTCACTACACATTTGTTGGTTGTGTTGATCCCACGATAAAAGGTTTGTTGTATCATGTTTTCCGACATATCGTTGTTGGGAGATTCCTTAACCATTATTCTATAGCGCTCCCATATTTCGTGTAGTGGCTCATTCGGCTCTTGCTTGAATGCCAAGATCTTATTTTGAAGTGTAGCCACGTGTCTGGGAGAGAAAAACTTAGCAATGGACTTGGCCACCAACTCATCCCAAGCGTGAATTGAATGGTTTGGCAACTGTTCCAACCAATCTAAAGCTTTCCACGTATCCTCAATGCATCCTCGGAAATATTAGTTTGCTTGCTCTTACAACATGTATCCACAAATCCTTTCAATTGTTTGTAAGCATTTTGAGTTGGAGCATCAGTAAAAAAATCCCGTTACTTAAGCAAAGTGAGCATTACATTGGTGATTTGAAAGTTTTCCGCCATAATATGGGGATGGACTATTGCACTAGCATAACCTTCGTTGGGCAATATCCGGTGTGGAGCCGCTTATGGTGGCTGTGGTGGAGGTGGGGGTGGAAAGGGTACATTATCTTGCAGTCCCTGACCTCTTCGTTGTGGCACTTGAAACACCTCATCTACTTGTTCCTCCTCGCCCTCCAAAACCCCCAAAGGCAAATTTTCGAGCTCATTGTTCGCCATGTTTGTACTTATAATTTCTTAAACAAATTAGTAACAAGGAATATAAAGAAGATATTCCAAAAGCACACACAAATATATAGCTAACACTATTTTAACTCCCCCGACAACAGTACCAAACTTGATCCATACCTAATCCACACTCAATGAAGTGGTCGTTGTAAGAATAGTACCCAACTATGAGTAGGGGCCAATTTCCACAAGGAGCTAAAAATGGGTGTTAAAGTGTATACTTGATATACGTGAAGACGAAACAACTTAAATACACTTCAAATCAAATTGATTTTCAATCAATGCTCAATAAGAGAAATGAAACTATAAATTGACTAATAGTTTTTGATTGTTTTCAAATAGGTTAAAAGCTAGGGATGTAACCTTCACATAGGCGTTCGACTAATGGGTTAAGTATGTTAATACTTGTTTTATTGATCGGGGTGTATTATAACTCTCAACTCAAAGTTACCCACTCAATACCTCTCGGTCATAGAGCAATTTTGTCCAATTTAGTTTCTCAAGCCCAAATGAGTATCAAGCTAAATAGTTGATATGAGCTCAAGTCGGGTGTTCCCTATCTCTAGTTCAAACTCTTTAATTAAGCTAGTCAAATCCTTAACTAGTCCAATTTCTTGTTAGCCAAGTTTTCTTAGGCAATACCCTCTTTCTCAAGCAAAGACCAAGTCAAAAAGGCATGAATCAATGTCTTCAACCATTAATTTTAAAATTAAAGCATGAACAAGACTAAATAACAAACACCCAATCATAAACAAGCATTAAATTAAATATCCATAAGATTTACACACTAGGTTTGGGTCACAACCCTAGTAAATGTCTAGCTATTCATAATAGAAATTGAAGAAACAAAGAAGAAATACTAATTAAACCCATAATATAAAATTAAAATGATAAGAAGCATGATGTTTTCCCCCCAAAATAATCACAAATTTCTTAAAATAGTAAACTACAACTGCTACAGCTGATAAAACTTCAAAACTTGACCTAAAAATATGATTCCCGTCTATTTATAGTGGCCCAAATTTTGTAGACAAAAATGCTCCTCGAGAATTTATGTGGCTGCACAATTCTATGTGCGGTCCGCACACCACTTGAGTTTGTAGGGGAATAGATTCTGCAGCCGCACACTTTTGGTCTGTTGCGCCCCTTCTAGCCTTATGAGTCAGAACATTTCTTTTTGAGTAGGATTTCTTTATTTTAGCCCAAATCTCCAATGTTTTTGTAATTTGTATACTTTCATTAGTTTTGGAAACATAAATCAATATTTTCTGACTAAAATAAAAGTAAAAGGGTACTAATAAGTGGTTAAAATCCACATTTATTAATACTTACCTCAAGCATGTCAAATCAATACTTTAATAAGCCATTCCTGCGTGAATCAACCTCGCGGCAACTCGGATCTAGTCAGAATAACTTAATATCATAAAAAAAGTCATAGGAAGCGATTCCAAATAATAAAGCTAAGATATTTAACCAAAATAAAAAAGTCAACCCCGAGCCGGTACCCCGAAATTCTACAAAACTCGCAAATTAACACCCATTCAAATATGATTCCAACCATGCCAATTCATCCAATTCCGACCACAAATCGATCTTCAAATCCTCAAATCTCACTCTCCAAAATAATAGCCCAAAACCCCCTAGACTCCACCTTTAATCATGGAAATTAGGTGTAATAATTTATGGGTAATTAATATCCAATACCAAAATCAAGTAAGGATCACTTACCTCTTCAATTATGATGAAAAAATTTTCAAAAATCGCCTCCAACCAAGCTCCACTACCCCAAAAATGAGAAAAAGACTAAATCCTTCGATATACATATTTTGCCCAGGAATATTGCACTTGTGGTCACTTAACCGCTTCTGCAAAACAAGGGTCACATTTGTGGTCTCCTCCAAGAGCCCAACCTTCTACTTCTACGGGTCCCTCTTCACACTTGCGAGTCCGTTTCTGCGTACTCTTACTGCATATGGGCAAGTACATCATCATTTTCCCTAAATTCGAATGAGGATATTTGTCACGACCCCAAATCCCAACCCGGTCGTGATGGTGCCTCTCGTAGGGACAAGGCTAGCCGACAACAAAACGTTACATCTTTTTATAATTACTTAGCAGAAATAAGTCTAATTCAAAGATAATATGATTACAAGTACGAAGTAAACATGGTAGATTAATGAAAACCATCCCGACTCAGCCCGAAATCGGGGTGTCACAAGTCATAAGCTACTACAGAATGTACTAACATTTTACAAGTCTGGATGTATTACAAATAACAAAAGATAAAGGAGAAACGGGGCTGCGGACGTCAACAGCTACCTTGTTACTCCTAGTCACCGCCTGGTCTGGAAAGAATCAGCGCTCAGGAGCGAACTCAGCTCTGCCTGTATCTACACACATGGTGCAGGGGTAATGCGAGTACTTCGACCCAGTGAGTAATAATAATAAATACAGTCTGAAAGTAAGAAAACACAGTAAGTACACAAAGTAAGCTAAAAATCCAAATATACAGCAAGGTATGGACTGAGCAACTGAACAACAATATAGAAACAATATAGGAATACAATGCAATGCGTATGATGGTATATTCCAGTACCCACTGCGGCGTGCAGCCCAAGCCATCCATATTTGTTTATCGTCAACGGTGCTCACTGGGGGTGTGTACAGACTCCGGAGGGGCTCCTACAGCCCAAGCGTAATATATTGGTCAGTCATTGTTACCTGACCGGTCAGCCATTCTTACCCGACCAATTTATACCACACAGTGCCATTGTTACCACTATTCCAAGAATCTATTACAGTGTCATTGTTACCACTGTTCCAAGTATCTATTACAGTGTCATTGTTACCACTGTTTCAAGTATATATATTACAGTGTCATTGTTACCACTGTTTCAAGTATATATATTACAGTGTCATTGTTACCACTGTTTCAAGTATAATATACAGTGTCAATGTTACCACTGTTTCAAGTCACTTTATAATCAGTCCAGAAAATAATATTGTAAGCCCCTTGGGCATTTACAAAGTAGAATTTTCAGCCCGAAATACATTTAAAAATATCATTTAAGCTTTCAACACTTAAAATTATGGCTGAGTTTGCAAACAACATTTATAACCTTGGACTGAAGTTAGATAATATGTAAATCATGCTAAGTAT
>MU777682.1:804-11315 GCA_026770625.1 Nicotiana glauca
TGGAGGAATCAACTATAACAATTTTTCTCACACAATTTGGCATCAAAATCTCAATTTAAACTTAACTTGAAGTCTAGGCATTTTAGCACATAGTTCACATTCTTCACATATCCTCATTTACCAAGAATAACATATTAAACACATGAAGAAGTACCCACCACATACATTTTTACAACAATAATTCGCTTAACGTAATAAAATAAGTACGACATCACTTATATTTTGAACTTATAACATTTACGCGGGCACCATGGAAGCTCAATTTCTAAAAGATGGGGCTTTAGCCCTACATACTGATGATATACTACATGATCAGAGTGGCGCATCGACATTAGTAGGAACAAGAGTACTCCCCTTAACAATAAGTTCTACCAATCCCTTCATGGATCAACACATTCTTCTAACAAGTCCTTAGGTAATCTACTTGGACTCAATGGTGGGATCAATCCCTCCTTACAAGCTTAAAATTCGCGGATTATGGTATCAAAATTACCAATATTGAGGATAAGACTTAGAGAGGAAATAAACTCCCTATCTTCAGCTATATCGCACGATCTGGATTATCAACGAAGGGTGAAATTCTTAAATGCCCAAATAGCCTCCAACTTATAGATATGGTCGACAACACATCGATAAGAAAGACTCTACTAGACACGGCTCCGAGACATCCTATGAAACTTTAAAACCTTAGGCTCTGATAACAAGTTTGTCACGTCCCAAATTCGAGGGACATGACCGGCGCTCAACCGGGTATCCCCAGTCAAGCGGACCTGGGTGCCTTTCCTATCCCACGTGTTACCCCCACATTTTCATTACTTAATAACCAAGTGAAATATCCATTCATAATTGAAAACACCTTTTATTACAAAACATACACAACATACATGGTTCTCAGCGTGGTTTACATCTTACACCGCCCAATATACAAAATACATATTTACATAAGTTCGCAACCCACATTTACTGTCTACGGAGCCTCTAAGGATACAAAAGGGTGATACAATACTTGCCGGTAACAAGGCTCCGGTTATACCTTACACCAAAAACCAAAACAAGACTCCGAAATTAAAAGTGGCATGAGCCACGCAAAGCCCCGAGAGGAAAGGGGCTCACCAATGCATCTGACGGAAAATGAAGGGGAGCTACAATCGGTAGACTGGAGTATCTGATATGGATTCACCTACAATCATGACACGAATGTAGCGCCCCCGGCAAAAGGGACGTCAGTACATTTGAATTGTACTGGTATGTATGAACAAACCTTGCCCTAAGTAAACTCAAACCATACACAAGTTGCAAGCAATAACAAAATAAATAATAGAATACACAGTTAAGGAAAAATAAAGCCAAACAAGTCTGCAATCTCTCCTTTTACCCTTCAACATTTCCACATCAATGATTTCACAATTTGATACACTCGTAGTGAACTGTAATAGAAGCAGCAACCAAACACACATGAAAGGAACAATCAAGCCAGACAAGTTTATAAACTCTCCTGTTTCCCTTTCGACATTTTCACATCAATGATTTCACAAATTGCTCGTATTTTGTTTCAATAGTGATTTCGATCACTTTCAACCCTTATTACCTCGGCCACCCTTATCGCCACAACCCACACCTTATTACTTCATGTTGCGGCGCCCAACCCGATCCCACCGTACAATTAAAATTCACAAACAACACAACAACAATCAACAATTCACAAAGATCAACAACAACACTTCTTAAAAATAACCACAACAATTTACAAGTTTCCATAACCATCAATACCATTTTCCTTCATTTTCAACAATTCATATGCAATTTAAGTCACCACAATAATTTCCCACAACAAGGCAAATATGTCATTACCACAGTTGTTCCAATTGCATCATTGATGATTTTTCTTTCATCATTTGTTTCTCAACTCTTACCACATAACACTTTCACAATCACACATTTAGTTCATTGTCAATTACCTACACCATTAAACCACAAACACTCAATAAAACCAATCAAACACCCAACAAACCAACCACAAGAATTTCACAAACAATCCACGTAGATATCACACACCAAATATTCGTACACCAAACAAGGTGACTTTTACAAAGGTCAAAGTTCGCCATACATACCTCAAAGAGCTTTTCTTTAAGTTGCTACAATGTTCTGGAAATTCTAGCAACTTCAATCTAATTTGAGACATAGCAAAATTGAGCAAAAATTAGAAAGATATTCATAACTCTAGCTCATTTGAGCATTTTATCAAATATTAGATGAGCATCTTGATTTCGAATCCCCTTTTCAAGATTTCCTTCATTGCCTAACCCAATCTGACTTATTTAAGTTAAACAATCTTCCCATAAATCTAATACACCCAAGAATCATACCTCAATAACCCATCTTATACTCCAAACTCGAAATTAAAACCTAGGGTATAGAATCTTACCTCTTAGATGAAGATCTTGTGATTGGGTTCTTTGATTCTTGAAGATTGATGCAAGGTTTGGATGATTTAAATGTTGGGTTCCTCCTTCTCTCTCTAAAATACTCTCACCTCTCTCTAAAATCAGTAGCAAATGACCCCAAATGAAGCCCCCAAGGCTATATATCAAAATGGGGTCGGGTTATGAAAATTAGAAAATTAACCCTCCGATGTCAGCTATGCTACCGCATAATCCACCGCAGAATGGGTATGCGGGCCGCAGATTCATCGCAGAACTTGTTGCCCAGAACTGGGCTGTTCTGCCTCATTCTGCGACCATTCTGCGATCGCAGAATGGGTTTTGCGGTCCACAGAGTTCAATCTGCGATCGCAGATTTCGCACAGACTCGCATTTTTCCAGCTTTGGGTAATTTGATCACAACTTTGTGTAGGAATGTCCAAATGATGAACGGTTTGAAGCGTTGGAAACTACAATCAAATACCTTTAATTTGATAGGTTATAAATCACCTAAAACCCTATATATATTTAGATATACTCGTTCAAAGTGGGGGCTTGTGCGAACTCATTTGGAATCTTAGCCTTTAATGGGCTTTTCCAATTTTTCTTATACTTAGGCCTTTCCTTGGACCCCAAATTACTTACCATGAGATTTATTCACATATTTACCAATTCAAATTGATGTACACCATGTTAATACCACATAAAACATTATAATTAGCCTATGTGGCACCATGAAACCCTAGGTTACTTAGCGAAATTTTCTGGGGCCTTACAGAACAGTGCAGACCGAGTTTAGCGGAGCGTTCATCCACTCGAAGTCACGGTGAGCCCCTTATTATTCCATGGGGATGCATGGTGTATCTTTTGTTATTATAGCTTTTCACTTTGAAGTATAGCCGGGGCCTTGTTGTCGGCATAGCCATGCTTATATGTTGTATCTTTAGAGGCTCCAGGGACACTAGTGTGGGTTATGTGTGGGTTTTTGGGGAGTCCCCTATATGTATATGTTGTAAATCCTAAACTTGTGATCTCCTTAAGCCGTATATCTAATAGAATCCATGAAGCTAGCTTATGAACGGCAAATTTTTATGATATGAAATGAAACAGCAATGTGTTATACACCATGTAATATCGTTCAAATTAACCAAAGGCATGAGTTCCGCATTCATGTTGAGTCGGGGTAGAAAGTGTTCGGTAAGGCTTGCTAAGTCGGGTTCACTTGATTGAGCACCGGTTGCGCCTCCTGAGGTTGGGGCATGATAGGCACATTACCACCATGTGTGCAGCATGGTGTCCGATCACGACCCGGCCGGCTAGGTCACCTCATTGGAGGCGTTACTCAATTCTCATCAGTCAACACCTTCAAATATCCATCACACACATATCAAGGATAATTCAAGTTACAAATCATAAATAAACGAGCACATAGCTAGCATGAATAGTTCTTTGTTTCAATGTCGACTTTTAGCCCAAGCAATTCAACACATAATTATACTTTTTATTATTCTCTAATTATTAAGATTTGTGCATTATTTACATTGAGGCACATCCTTCACAAATATGTATACTTATATGCAATTTAATTAATGCGTAATTACAATCAATACTCTAACCAATTTAACTCTTACCATACTTTTGTAATGAAAACGGAACTCAATTTCTAATAAAACGGGGTTTTAGCCATACATACCTCAATAAAGTTTTTTCTTACTCTTTTACAAATTTCCGGAACTCTTAGCACTTCGATCTATTGAGCAAGATTTACAAATTAAATCGAGAATTTGAGACAAAACTGAAGTTCTAACTTGGTTCGAGCATATCGTCAAATACTAAAGGTGCATTATGACCTTAGGCCCCTTTTTGTGAGGAATTTCTATCATTTGTACCCTCAACTGCCTCCTTTTTAATTTTACTACTTTCCAATACCCTATGGTGATATGCATGCAGGAGATTCATTCTCATACCCATGAATTACTTTCCCTAATGACCCCATATGGCTAAGTATACAAATATGAGCTGAGGTGATGGAGCCTTGCCTCTTGGGATGAAGATTCAGGAGCCTTCACTTGGTTAGTTTCAAGGATATAGCAAGATTCTAAGGAGAATTTGATGGGGGACCTTTCCACTTCTAAGACCCTCTTTCTCTCTCTAAAAATCTCATAAAATATGCTTAGAATGAGCCATAATGTCAAATATATCGATAGGGAGGTTAGGTTAAAAATTAGAAAATTTGAGCCCTGAGTAAAATATGCGATCGTATCTGCAATCGCAGAATGAACATGCGGTCCGCATAATGGACCACAAAATGCCTCTCAAAAACCATACGTTCTGACTCAGTCTGCGGTAATAATGCAGCCCGCATTCACGTTCTGCGGTCGCAAAGTGCATCGCAGAACTAACACACACAAAATTCAAAGGATTAAATGCAACGACTATGCGGTCCGCATTTCGATTATGCAACCGCATTTCGACCGAATAACTAACTTCAATTTTAACCAACACTCTAACTCACTCTGCGGCAGATATGCGGTCCGCATACCTGATTTGCGACCGCATTCTGGACCGCATTTCTTGCATTTTTTTGGAAACTTATTCTTGACTTTTTAATGCACTATTAAATCCAAAAAGATCCACGAAGAATATTTATGAATTTCTAACACATGCTCCTAACTTGGCACCACGGAATCCGGGTTTTCGAGTAGGGATTTCACGGGGACTTACATCCTCCCCCACTAAAGATCATTCGTCCTCGTATGGGGATCAAGGTTCATTTATTTACAGTTTTGGTGCAATCTTCTCCTCTTTACAACCCGAAACCGGTTGACAGTCTCCAAATTTAGCTAACTCCCAAGATTTCCGAAAATTTCGCCAGAGTTTCCTTTGTATCTTGGCCTTACCCACCTGTCACAGATCCCTAGAAACATACCATAACAGCATAAACATATTTGTAAGCATAGTATAACTGGCACAATATCAACAATGGCCATATAGGCAACCATATTACCATAATAGGATGGTTTTACATAAATTTTGCCAACAGATACGATTTCGAAAGAGCTGAACGCATAGAAGTTATTACATGATCATTCAAACAAGTGTGGGTACTTATTTTTCATTTCATCCTCGGCCTCCCAAGTAGCTTCCTCAACGTGCTGGTTCCGCCATAATACTTTCACGGATGTAATTTCCTTATTCCTCAGTTTTCGAACTTGCCTATCAAGAATGGAAACTGGGACCTCTTCATATGATAGCTCTTCGTATACTTCAATAGTCTCAACTGGCATAATGGAGGACGGATCCCCTACTACCTTCCTCAACATGGACACATGGAAAATCGAGTGTACCAATGACATCTCGGGCGGCAGCTCGAGCTTGTATGCCACCTGACCAACTTTCTGAATAATTCTGTATGGCCCTACATACATTGGGCTTAATTATCCCTTCTTTCTGAATCGCATGATACCCTTCATAGGGGAAATCTTCAAGAATACACAATCATCTTCTTTAAATTCCAAATCTATGCGACGCACATCCGAGTAGGATTTTTGGCGACTCTGAGCAGTTTTCAACCTTTCTTTAATAATCTTGACTTTCTCCATGGCCTGGTGCACGAGGTCCGGCCCTATCGATTCCGCTTCTCCAACCTCGAACCATCTGATGGGAGACCTACATCTCCTGCCATACAATGCTTCGAACGGTTCCATTTGAATACTAGGGTGAAACTATTGTTGTAAGCAAATTCTATGAGTGGAAAATGGTCATCCCAATTCCCCTTGAAGTCAATAGTACAAGCACGCAACATGTCCTCAAGCGTCTGAATAGTCCATTCTACTTGCCCATCGGTTTGTGGATGAAAAGCTATGCTAAGGTTCACTTGCGTACCCAAACCTTGCTGAAACTTCTTCCAAAAGTTAGCTGTGAATTGAGCCCCTCGATCTGAAATGATTGAGACTGGAGTGCCATGCAACCTGACTATTTCTTTGATATATAACTAAGCATATTCTTCCGCTGTGTCGGTAGATTTAACTGGCAAGAAGTATGCTGATTTTGTGAGTCGTTCCACGATCACCCAAATTGAGTCGAACTTGCGCGAAGTGCGCGGCAACCCTACCACAAAGTCCATGTTAATCATCTCCCACTTCCACATTGGAATTTCTATGCATTGCGTCAATCCACTGGGCCTTTGATGTTCGGCTTTTACCTTTTGACAATTCGGACATTTTGCCACAAATTCCGCCGCATCCTTCTTCATGTTGTTCTACCAATAAATTTCCTTGACATCATGATACGTTTTTGTAGAACCTGGGTGCACAAAATACCTGGATGTGTGAGCTTCTACCATGATCCTTTCCCGAAGACTGTCGATATCAGGAACGCATAGGCGGTCTTGGTACCGTAGGGTTCCAGCATTCATGCCTAAGGAGAAGGGTGTGGTCTTATGATTGTGAATCACTTCTTTTAGTTGTGCTAACAATGGATCATTGAATTGCTTTTCTTTCACCTCTACTACAAGAGATGATTCAGCCATATTCTGTATAATTACCCCTCCTTCATCAGAGTCTGCCAGACGAACTCCCAAATTAGCTAGCCAATGAACTTCCCTAGCTAAAGGCCTCTGATAGGCCCCCAAATGAGCCAAACTCCCCATAGATTTTTGACTAAGCGCATCTGCTACAACATTTGCCTTTCCCGGGTGGTAAAGAATATCCATATCGTAGTCTTTGAGTAACTCTAGCCATCTTCTTTGCCTCAGGTTCAACTCCTTCTGCTTGAAGATATATTGAAGGCTCTTATGATCTATAAATATGTCCACATGGACCCCATAAAAATAATGCCGCCAAATCTTTAGTGCAAACACCACAACTGCTAGCTCTAAGTCATGGGTTGGATAGTTCTTCTCATGATTCTTGAGTTGCCTAGAGGCGTAGGCTATCACCTTGCCCCGCTGCATCAACACACACCCCAACCCGACTTTTAAAGCATCGCAATACACCACAAATCCCTCAGTACCCTCTGGTAGGGCTAACACCGGTGTTGTTGTCAAACTTGATTTCAATTCTTGGAAACTCTTTTCACAAGCATCAGACCATTGGAATTTAACTGCTTTCTGCGTCAATTTTGTCAAAGGAGAGGAAAGAGTAGAAAACCCCTCCACAAACCTCCTGTAGTACCCAGCTAATCCCAAGAAACTGCAAATCTCGATTGGAGTGGTAGGTCTAGGACAATTGTTCACTGCCGCAACCTTTTGAGGGTCAACCATAACTCCTTCCCTGGAAACAACATGACCCAAGAACGAGACAGATTCAAGCCAAAATTCACATTTTGAAAATTTTGCATATAAATGATGTTGCTGAAGAGTCTGCAATACTGCCGTGAGATGGCTAGCATGGTCCTCCCGACTTTGGGAATATACTAGAATGTCGTTAATGAACACTATCACAAAAGAGTCTAGGAAGGGCTTGAAGACTCGATTCATAAGGTCCATGAATGCTGCTGGGGAATTTGCTAGCCCAAAAGACATTACCATAAATTCAAAGTGCCCATACCAGGTTCTGAAGGTAGTTTTTGGAATATCCCGCTCCCGTATCTTCAACTGGTGATACCCGGACCACAAGTCAATCTTTGAGAAACATGCAGCGCCTTGCAATTGATCGAACAAGTCATCTATTCTTGATATTTGTTTTTGATTGTGACTTTGTTAAGCTGCTGGTAGTCAATACACATCTGCAGCGATCCATCCTTCTTTCTTACAAACAAGACCAGTGCGCCCCATGGTGACACACTAGGCTGTATGAAACCCTTCTCTAACAAATCCTTCAGTTGCTCCTATAGTTCTTTCAATTCTACCGGTGCCATCCTGTAAGGTGGAATCGATATAGGCTGCGTGCCTGGCATCACGTCGATCCCAAAATCAATCTCCCTGTCTGGTGGAATCCCAGGGAGCTCATCTGGAACGACATTCAGAAATTCATTTACAACTGGCACAAAATCAAGGCTAGGTGCCTCGGCATTGGTTTCTGCAACTCGAACTAGATGATAGATACACCCCTTCCTGATCATTTTTGCGGCCTTAAGGTAGGAAATAAACCGACCTCGAGGCACTACTTTATCTCCCCTCCATTTAATGATGGGATCATTAGGAAATTCAAGCCTGATAGTTCTAGTTGTACAATCAAGTTTGGCAAAGCATGAGTAAAGCCAATCCATTCCCATTATTATGTCGAAATCCACCATTCCCAACTCGATAAGATCGGCCATGGTATCCCTACCACGCACCGTAACAACACAACCTCTATAAACTCGAGCCGCCAAAATTGACTCACCAACAGGGGTAGATACTGAGAATGGCTCATGGAGCTGCTCTGGTTCCATCCCAAATCTCATAGCAACAAATGGGGTAACATAGGATAAAGTGGAATCAGGGTCAATAAGCGCAAACACATCATGAGATTGGACAGTCAGAATAATTGTAACAACATCTGGAGAAGCCCTTGCAGACTGCCGACCACTCATAGCATAGAATCGGTTGGGACCTCCCGAACCCTGTGTACCACCCCTAGCTGCACCACGCTCTGCAGGTGCAGGGGCATCTCGAGCTAGAGAGGGGGCTGAAGAGGTGGCAGTTGCTGGACTGGAGGACTGAGCTGTGCCCCTACCAGTTACCTAGCGAGACGCACGACAGTGTCTCTGAATATGGCCGCTCATCCCACATCCATAACATATAGGTAACTCCGTGTAGCAGACCCCCGAGTGCATCTTCCTGCACTTGGGACACGGGGATCTCTGCTGCTACTGAAACCTCTCCCATAGCCGACCTCGCTGGCGGAATCCCCTGTTGCCCTGACCGGGCTTGAAATGACTCCACTGCCACTGGCTGGGCCCTGATTGCGGTGCACTGGTTGAAGACTGTGCAACATACTGAGAAGGTCCTGATGATCCTCCCCTAAAAGCTGATCTTCCCCCACCTAGGGACTATCCTTTGTTGCCCGTAGACCGGGCCTTGCTGTTACTCTCTCTCACCATTCTGTGCTTCAACTTACGGTCCTCTGTGGCCTGAGCAAAGGCTACCATCCTCCCGTAGTTCATGTCAGAATTCAATGCTGCTATAGAAGCCTCATTAATAGTTAAATGATTAAGACCCTGAACAAACCGATGCACTCTAGCCTCTATGGTGGGCAACATGTGAATAGCATACTCGGACAAGCGGGCAAACTCCATGTGGTACTCCCATACACTTCTGTTATCTTGCCTCAGATTTTCAAACTCTGCTGCCCGGGCTGCCCTTGTCTCAGCGGGCAAGAAATGATCAATGAAAGCATCGGCAAACTCACTCCACCTCACCAGAGGGCGCCCCTCCTCTCGGGAGTCCTCCCATAACTCAAACCATGAATAGACCACCACTTTCAGATGGTAGGCAGCCAACTCTACTCCCTCTGTCTCAGTCGCTCACATAACTCTGAGGGTCTTGTGTATCTCATTAATAAAGTCCTGAGGGTCTTCTTCTGAGTTGGCACCTGTGAATACCGGAGAGTCTAACTGAAGGAATCTGTTTACCCCGAAACTAGTAGAATCCCCTGGCTGGCTAGATGAACCGGGTGCAATATTTGGCCTTTGGGCCTGAGAGGCCACCAACTAAGCCAACATTTGAACAACTCCCCTAAGATCCCCATCATAAATGCTAGAACCGGAAGCTGGGACTGGAGGCAGGACAGGAGCATCAACGGGAGGTATAGTGGTACCCTTCGCAGTTGTAGGGACTGAGGTAGTTTGTTCTGGAATAGGAGGATCCGGCAGGGTAATAGCAGGGCGGCTACCCCACCCGCAATATCAATCAGTGACTCATCAACCACTCCTGGGGTGGCATTGGCTTCTTGGCCAGTTCTTGCCTTCTTCTTAGGTGCCATTTACTGAAATGTTGAACAATACACCGATTAGGAAGTAAACAGTTTCACCGCACGATCCAAAATATCAAAGAAGGGTGAAATTCCTAAATGTCCGAATAGCCTCCAACTTATAGATGTGGTCGACTTCACACCGATAAGAAGGACTCTACTAGACACGGCTCCAAGACATCCTAGGACACTT
>MU777688.1:0-16143 GCA_026770625.1 Nicotiana glauca
TTGTTTTACTGATGCCCGAGGGGCTTTTGACTATTTTGGGACTGATTGAGGCCGAGGGCCATATGTGAGGACATGGAGAGTGATGTAAGGAGGCTTTCAGGCCTCGAGTGTTATGTGAGGAGGCTTTTAGGCCTCGAGTATTATGTGTGCATATGCATATACATGTATGGATCAGACTGCACGCTGCAATAGTATATTTCATTGATTGGACAGCACGCCGCAGTAGTATATTGCATGGATCGGACTGCACGCCGTAGTAGTATATTATATGGATCGGACTGCACGCCGCAGTAGTAGATTATATGGATCGGACTGCACGCCGCAGTGGTATATTATATGGATCGGACTGCATGCCGCAGTAGTATATTATATGGATCGGACTGCACGCCGCAGTAGTATATTATATGGATCGGACTGCACGCCGCAGTATTATAGCGCTTGGGCTGTAGGAGCCCCTACGGAGTCTGTACACACCCCAGTGAGTGCAGGGTACCCATGGATCGGGCTACGCACCGTAGCGGTCATGTGCATTGCATTGCATTCATGCATTCATTCCTGATTGTACTACGTGGCACGATTTTTAGCACTCACAAATCATTGGCATACATGTTATTACTTGCCTTGTTGACCAGATACCCTGGTGTTACATGTTAAGGAGTGCTGAGCCCGAGAGGCTGATGTTGTACTTGGTACTGATTTGAGTTGAGCCCGAGGGGCTGATACTGTTCTGAGCGATTGATACTGAGACCGAGGGGCAAATTTCTGATTATTTTCTGCTTGTCAAAACTATATTTCGCAACTGTTGAAAAGGCATGTTTTCAAAAAGAGATTTTACTGAGCTTGAGATTTTCTAACGGATTTTCTCGGTGTTACAGTTGAACTATTTTTCTAAAAGGGTTGTACTGTCTGTTATAGCATTTTGGAGTGCTCATACGTGTTTTCTTATCGCTCAGATATTATTCTCTCTTATTATCACTGAGTTGGAAGTACTCACTTTACTCCCTGCACCTCGCGTGCAATTGCAAGTATTGATCACCCGGTAGCGGGTTAATAGCGGATTGAAGGTATTGCTATCATAGCTACGCAAGGTGATAGCCGACGTTCGTGGCATTGAGTTTTCTTCTTCTTCTTGATTCTCCAGATTTTTATTTTGTGTATTATAGACTTTGAAATTGTAATAAAGACCCTCCTGGATGCTCGTGACTTGTGACACCCCGGTCGGGCTGTATTGGGTTGTATTTATATTGATTAATTCACATTCGAACTGTTATATAACTGATTAACTGCTTTAAGTGATATTCTGAGATGGTCTGGTTGGCCTTGTCTTCACGAGAGGTGCCATCACGACCGGGTTTGGGAGTTGGGTTGTGACAAGTTTGCGGTAGGCCATGAAAATTCGCTAAATGGAAAGTCCCGAATTCTAAGTATTTTAATATAAGTGTTTAGCGAAGGCCACGCAATTTATAAATATTATTTGGGCGTGGCGCACCTGTATTTTAAGGCCATCCTGAAGAAACTATGATTTTCTATTAAGTGATGTCTCTAAATACCTAATTAATTATCATTATAAAATTCGGGCCTCAAGTTCAAGTCCGAACTCAAATAAGAGGGGAAACCTCTTAACTTGAATTCGCTACCTAACTTGAAAGTCCCAAATCTATAACTCAAATTTATTTATTACTATCACATCCAAAACTTTTAATGTGGATTAAAACATTCAACTTGTTGGATCCTGAAGCGGCCCATGGGAAAGAAAGGCCATTTTAGCTGTGTTAAAACCAATCATTCAGAGCTTTGGGCCTTGAAACGAGCCCAATATAAAAAAATCAAACTGGGCTTTCATCCCATATATGTACCAGCCTTTACCCTAATAGAATTAAATGTTCTACGCCAGCATTTGTGACTGGGCCAAAATAGGCCCAAAATTATGGCATGGGCAGTCCAAGCATTACTTTGAATTACATTGAAATTTGTATTACTATGCTAGCTGATTTTAGAACGAGTAATGATGCAATTGATGGGCTAGTGACAAGATTTGAATTCTGATTTACACAAAAACATGAATTAGAATTGAAGAAGATAGTGAGAGAAGACTTTTGAGATGATTTCACGTACTAATAGCTACCTGGCCTGAAATACACTACCTTATTAACTTAACTGAAAGCAAATAATGTGAGTTAAGTGACCTAGATACTCAAATCGCCAAATCAACAGAGGAAATCCAGGTCGATAAACATGAAGCCATATATATACTAATACTGTAATTCCAAGCTAACATTTCCTTTTACATTCCAACTAATCAAAATACTATAACTGAAAGCAAACTAACACAGTAAGAAGAAAACAGTCCAGTTATACAATCATCATCAGTCTTAGTTCATTAAATTTCAGATGCTGCCACTATATAATCTTACATGTAAACGAATGTGTACATAAGTAAGCTAAGCATGAAGTTATCATGAGCAATTTGTTATATGAACAATACACACGAATAAACAGGAATTTGAACAGTTCAAGCACTTAGATCAGCCTTTCATTTCAAGTCAAAACTTCAATTAAAAGTTGCCATAGCTTTTGGCCATTGGAGATTAAGCAAGTACCTGGAAATGAAGCAAAGTAAAGGAAGAAGGAGTCAGCAGTGGGAAGCAAGCAATCAGCAGTGGAAATCAATAGCATAAGATAGATTTTGGTCTCAAAACAGCATCACAAAGCCGAAGATTGAATGATAGAGGAACAACACTAATAAAACGACCAAAACAGACTTGATCAAACCCAAATTGACTCGAAATCTAACCCAGGAACACTTTTGAACTTAGGCAACCAAACACCAGGAATTTTCAGCTACTTCTATCCTTATCTAAGCTGGAAACTCAAATCAGCAACCAGAACACGAAATTAAACTAGAAAAACTTCAATAGAACGGTATTTTTTTGGAGTTTTTTTGTGCTATTTTTTTTTTTTTGGAAATCTAAGATCTAGAATGAATGTTTTACTCTCAGATTTCAGATTCTTCTTTTGAATTTTTTGGAATTCAAATTTTCAGATCCAAACTTGTATTTTTTAATTTGAAATTTAAATTTTTAGAGTCTAAAACCTGTAGAAACTTTTGGGGGGAATTTTCAGATACCAAAACCTTTTTCAACAAGGCAATAGGCATGCCTTTTTATAGGCAAAGCCTAGGGCTGCCTTCAGATTACTATTTACACCCTTATTCCCTTTTTTATTTTCAGTTTTGCTTAATTAGTCCCTTACTTATTGACTTATTTCCCAAGTTACACTACTAACTTTTCTAAAATTCTATTTTAATCCCATCTAGAAGCTTCTAGGGAGTTCTATTCCTTGTTACTACAATATTCCTTAAGTAAAATACCTACAATCCCCTGAGTTGTTCCCTAAAATTACCAACTTATGTTAATTATCCTAGCCTCTCTAACTAACCATGGTTAAACTAATAATTCTAAAAATTAATCAGCTAAACAAATCTTAAAACTAACTAACTACTGATTTTCGGATTACAAGCTGCTATTATATATTAGCAATCAAACAAACTAAGAAATGACTAACATTAAAACAGAATCAGCAAATGCAAAAAATCCAACTAGGCAGAAATACTAATCAGATTTATCAAACTAGACTAATCAAGTAGTTAAAACAGGAATCATATGGTTGCAGTCAAATCAAACGACAAAAAATGTAATCAAAACCAATCAAAGCCTAAATCAATCCTAAACAAAAATACTGAGATGAACAAAACAAAACAAAATCAGAAGGCTAATGCATACAAAGAGAAAGTCTACAGATGATAAAAAAAAAGAAGGAATTTAAGAAAAACTCACTGATTAAACTAAAAAAAAACATCACAGCAAAAAATCAACACAAAAAAAATAAACTAAGATCAAAATCACAAAAAAGAAATAATAAAAGAAATAATCAAATAAGGGGAAAACCTTACTGATTTTGATCTTCACGTGACTGACTCTTCGAAATTGATTTCCAACCAATGTTATATGTTTGTTTCGCCAAAAATAAACAAATAACATTAATTGAAAGTCAATCGAAAACTTGAAAATCCGAAATTAGTTGAAGTCCTTCAAACCCTAGATCTAAAATCTGAGGAGTTGCGGTTGGATTTGGGGGAAAATAGTTTGGGGTTTAGGTAGAGGAGGGTGAGATGCTTGTGAGGTGTGATTTTGGTGGGGTTTGGGTGAAGGCGCCGCCATAGGCGGCGGAGGCGGCGACACTGTTTTGGAGATTCGAAGAGTTTGGTAAATTTTTGAAAGAAAACAAGTCCAAATATGGACTGAGGAGACGAAGGAGAAGATGTGGTGAATTTGGGGTTCATCGGGGAATCGCCGCCGGCGGAGGCGATTTCCGGCCGACGGAGGACGGTGGAGAAGGGGAGGCATTACGCCGGCGTTACAGGGAGAGAATGGGAGACGATTAAGGGGTAGGGGGCTTATCCGACCATTTTATATTGATAATACCTTAGTTCCTGGCCGTAGGATCAACAATCCTCGACGGCCAGGATCAAAACTTATTGAAACGAAGTCGTTTTGGATAACAAGGGGGTTGGACCAGGTTTTTGGGTTTGGGCTTGCAATATTACCGGGTTTGGGGATGGATTTGTTTTGGCTAGCATTGGAATTGGCCCAAATTACACAATACAACATTTCTATTTGTCAAAATTCTTTCTTTTAATTTCTTTATTTGTTTTCTTCTTTTCTTCCTTTTGTTATTTAATTTTTAGATTTTTTAAGTACAAAACTAAAAAAAAATAAGACAAGACCTGATTTAACTCTAAAATTAAAACTAATTAATTCTCAAAAAATAAACAAATCCTAGTTTAAAAAGAAAACTTAAGAAAAAATCAAAAACTAAAAGTAAAACAATGCAAAAGGACTATTTGTTATTTTCTCTTTTTTTTTTGTAATGTTAATTAACTAATGAAAAATATTAAAATGAGGTTTTAAAAGCAAGTATGCTATTTTTGTATTTTTATGAGTTATATCAATTAAAAATGCATAAATACGCACATAATCACAAAATCATACAATTAATTCCCTAAAATTCAAATAATAAAAGAAAAATCCTAATTTTAATGAATTCTATAGGAGTAATTTAAGCGAGTCAAAAATCACGTGCTCACAGCTTCCCCTCTTTGCTCGAAGACACGAAGGATTTTCGGGCAAAGACAAATGAGCAATCATGAGAGATTTTTGCCTGCTTGGCACTCCATGAGAAGCATTTTTGAAAACCGTCTGACCGAACCCTGCTTCAAATGCTGCCTACATATCCTTAGCTATAAAGGAATCAGGTCAGTGTAGTTCTGGAAGGGTTGGTAGCTGGGACTACCAGAAGCTATGATTTCACTGCTATTGCTGCTGCTACTGATTTCTGACCTCCTTATTACACCAAAAGGAAAATCAAAGCTAAGCTAGCTATGCCTATCAACTAGGAGTTACAAGATTCCTATCTATAAATCTCTTGAAGCTTGATCTTGAGTCTTAGCTGATTTTGCTGTGGACTCCGATCTGAATCTTGATGCTCGCAAGTTGTAGGTGTTGTTTCTTTTTGCAGCATTGGGTCAAAGCGGGATCGGCGGAGCTTATGCCTTCAATAAAATTTTGAGCAATCCGCACCTTTGTTTGTTTTCAACATTTGAGTTCATTTATTTTTGTTCTTTTCTTCTTTTCTTTATTCTGGGTTGAGACTCATTCCGTAGGTCATCTCGAACACCTGCGCCTCGATGTCAAACCTGCTTAAGACACCAAAACAAACAAATGAACAAAAATTTTCTGCCCCAGTTTTCACTAGGAAAATTTCGTGAGTTAGTTGTGACACATATATAAGCGATCAAATCAGGATTTTGTATGATGACCCGGCCCGTCGTCACATGAGTTACCGCCCTGTTTTTCCCACATTATGCTTATCTATGATTTAATATCAATATTTTAGTTGATCGGGTAGAGTTGGATTGGTTTTAGTTGGAAATGAGGCACTTAGCCTCTTGGAAGGAAGCTTATTTTGGAAAAGTCAACCGGAAGTTGACTATATAGTTAGAGGGCTCGGATGTGAATTTCGGCAATTCGGTTAGCTTCAGGGGATGATTTGTGACTTAGGAGTGCGATCAAAAGTGAATTTGGAGGTCCGGTGTAGAATTAGGCTTGAATTGGCGAAGTTTGAATTTTGGCGGATTCCGGTTGATAGGTGAGATTTTGATCCGAGGGTCAGAATGGAATTCCGAGAGTTTCGGTAGCTTCGTTAGGTGATTTTGGATATGTGTGTAAAATTTCAGGTCATTCGGACATCGTTTGGTCGGGTTTTCGATCGAATGCGAGTTTCGAAAGTTTTGGTTGAACTTAGGCTTTGATTTGAGGAAATTTGATGATTTTGATGTTAACTATAGTGTTTTGACGGTTCGAGCAAATTTGAATAATGTTTTAAGTTGTGCTGGTACTTTTGGTTGAGGTCTCGGGGGCCTCGGGGTGATTTCGGGTGGCTAACAGGATGAAATTTGGAGTTTAAGGATTTGCTAAAGGATATGATATCTAGTATTCCCGCTTCTGCGGAAATGGACCGCAGAAGTGATAGGGGAAGTCACAGAAGTGAAAGGAGGAGGCTTGGGAGGTTCCGCAAAAGCGGACATGCGGACCGCAGAAGCGGTCTCGCATTTGCGATTAGATGACCGCAGAAGCGGTCCTGGGTAAAAATCGAAGAACCACAGAAGCGGATAAAGAACCGCAAAAGCGGTGTCGCAGAAGCGACAAAGGCATCGCAGAAGCGACAAAGGCATCGCAGAAGCGAAAACTGTTGTTCAGAGGGTATTAATTTCATCTTCGCGAATTTTAGAAGCAACTCAACATTTTNATGTATGAACTCGTGGCGAGATAAGGGAGCCGATGATATTAATTTTATAATTTTTTGAGACGTGGGCCCAGGGCTCGGGTTTTGCCAACTTCGTGTTTTTGGCTGTTTTTCGAGTTCTTTCAATTGGATTGTATCCCATTAGCTTATCATAACGTATTCCTTGTGGTTTTGGTCAGATTCTACACTCGAGGAGGTCGATTTGCGAGGGAAGCGCAAGGCGAGCTAGGATTTCGGCTGGTTTGAGGTGAGTAATGGTTATGAATGATGTACTGAGGGTTTGAAACCCCGTATTTGCACTATGTGGTGCTATGTTGAGATGCGATACGCGCCGTATGATGAGCGTGGTGATGTTACTGCTAGGAATTTGGACCTGGTCCATCCCGATTGATGACTCTACTGTGCTTTTGACTGAGACTGAGTTAGTATCAGTATATTTTGGGCTAGTTGCCATGTTTGGGGCCTTGTGCCAATCTGTAGGACCCTTAGGGAGCATGTTGGGCTAATTGACCTCACTTTACCTGTTGAAATCATACTCTCATTCATATTCTTAAACTGTAAAACATAATGTGAACCGATCTTAGCAATTTGCACTCTAAATGAGGAATACCTGGGGTTGGAAACCCCGTATAAGCTGAGTGGGCCCGAGAGGCCAAGTCTATATTCACTGAGAGGAGTCAAGGACCCCATAGTGAGGATATTTGATATACACCGGATCGGGCTGCACGCCGCAGTAGTATATTATATGGATCGGATTGCATGCCGCAGTAGTATATTATATGGATCGGACTGCACGCCACAGTAGTATATTATATGGATCGGACTGCACGCCGCAGTGATATAGTATATGGATCGGACTACACGCCACAGTGATATAGTATATGGATCGGACTGCATGCCCAGTATTATAGCGCTTGGGTTATAGGAGCCCCTTCGGAGTCTGCACACACCCCCAGTGAGCACAGTCGATATTGGATCGGGCTGCGCACCGCAGTAGTGTATATTATTATTGTATCGGGCTGCGTGCCGCAGCAGTATATACTATTATTGGATCGGGCTACACGCCGCAGCAGTGTTGGTAATTTGCCGGACTTTGAGAGATTTTCACCTGTTTTCCCTGCTCAGCTGTTGTTTACTGCCTTTACTGTTGGTTATAGAACTGTGTAGTGTTTCTACGAGAATTCTTACTTTCAGTTGTTATTTATTGCTATTACTCACTTAGTTGGAGTACTCACTTTACTCCCTGCACTTTGTGTGCAGATACAGGGATCCCTGAGGCATAGCTGAGTTTGTTGCTGCTGCCTAGTTCATCTGTCGGAGTCATCGAGGTAGCTGCCTGGCGTCCGTAGGACCCGATTTCTCCTCTTATCTTTCTTTACTTCCGCATCTAGACTTTCATATGTATAGGATGTTGCTCTGTTGTATATAGAAGCTCTGGCTCATGACGCCAGATCTGATATGAGTTGTTTTGATATTATTATGGTTTCCGCATAGTTTTTGTTACTATCAGACTAAGATTTTGCTTAAATTGGTATTTTTAAATTTAATAACTGATAAGGAGCTTTGTAAACTTGGGTTTGAGAATGTTCTAAAGGTTGGGCTTGCCTAACAAGGTGTTGGGCGCCATCACGACCAGGGTTTGGGTCGTGACAAGTTGGTATCAGAGCCTAGGTTACCAGGTCTCGCGAGTCATGAGCCGGTTTAGAGGAGTCTCGCGGATCGGTAAGGAGAGGTCTGTACTTATCCTCGGGAGGCTTCAGAACCTTTAGGAAACACTTCATATTCTTGAAATTCTTGTCGTGCGACCTTGTTGATCCAAGAACTAAATTTATGTATTTGTATTCTCTCGCAAATGGCAAGAACCCGTGCTACCGGACGTGGAGGATGACCACCAGTACCACCTCTTCAAGGCCGTGGACGCGGCCGTGGTCGTGGTCGAGGCAGGGCAGCAGGGGCAGCACCAGTTGACCTGCCATTTGCCCCCATTCAGGATCAGCCTCCAGCTGTAGAGACTCCAACAGCACCTGCTCAGGCACCAGCTGTGCCTATTGTGATTTCGGGAGTTCAGGAGGCCCTAGCTCAGATTCTATCAGTTTGCACTGGCCTGGCTCAGGCAGTCTCGGCCACTACTGCCGCAACTACTTCTCAGACCGGGGGTGGTCATTAGACCCCCGCAGCTCGCACGCCTGAGCAGGTAGTGCAGGGTTTGCAGACACTAGAGGCGCCACCAGTTCAGCAGGTTGCCCCAGTTCAGCCAGTTACCTCGGTTCAGGGTGATGGGGTTCCAGTGATGCCAGACGATGAGCAGCGTCGTCTTGATAGGTTCAGCAGGCTCTCACCTCCTACTTTCAGCGGTATTCCGGGCGAGGATGCCCAGGGTTTCTCGAAAAGTGTCGACGTATACTTCGGACAGCAGGGATCTTGGAGTCGAGTGGGGTATCATTTACCACCTTTCAGTTCTCAGGAGCAGCCTTTGCATGGTGGGAGGCATATGAGCGGCTTAGGCAGGGAGGTGCAGCGACGTTGTCATGGTAGGAGTTCTCCACTATCTTTCTGGAGAAGTGGGTACCACGGTCCCAGAGAGAGGAGCTGCGTAGGCAGTTTGAGTGGCTTCGTCAGGGAGATATGACTGTGATGCAGTATGAGGTGAGATTCTCAGAGTTGGCTCGTTATGCTCTATGGATGGTCCCGACTGATCAAGAGCGGATTAGACAGTTTGTGGACGGACTCGTTTATACCATCCGTATTCTAATGACTCGAGAGAGGATCCTGAGCCATACCTTTAAGGATGCAGTGGATATTGCTCATGATATTGAGACGGCTCGCAGTTAGGAGAGAGAGGAGAGGGAGGCCAAGAGGCCTCGAGGATCAGGTAGCTTCAGTGGTGCTCTGTCTAAGGGCCAGGTTCAGCAGAGCAGAGGTCGTTCTTTCAGGCCTCATCAGTCAGCTCGCTTAGAGTATCGTGGGTCATCTTCTGGTCAGGGTTACCGGGGCTCTCAGCAGAGTCAGCCATCTCTTAGTGCACTTCCAGCACAGATTTCGTCTCATGCCCCATCTGTTAAGGGTTCATCCCGGCCGAGTGCATCAGCTAGCCACTCTGGCGCGAGGGGTTCCCATCAGTCCCAATTCCCAGCACCCGAGAGTTGCTATGAGTGTGGTGAGTTCGGGCATATGCGGAGGGAGTGTCCCCGCCGTGCATCCAGTTCATCTCAGTAGAGGGGCCAACCCTCATCTTTTGGCCCAGTATCTTCAGCACCCACCCCGCCAACTAGTGGTGAGGGTCAGGCAGCTAGGGGTCACCCCAGAGGAGGAGGCCGATTGGGTGGTGGTCAAGCTCGATTCTATGCTCTTTAGGGCCGGTCAGATGCTATTACTTCGGATGTTGTTATCACAGGTATTATTTCAGTCTGCCACAGGGATGCCTCAGTTTTATTTGATCCCAGATCTACTTATTCCTATGTATCTTCATACTTTTCTCATCATTTGGGTACGACCCGAGGGTTTCTTGCGCTACCTGTGCACGTATCTACCCCGGTAGGCGATACTATTATTGTGGACCATGTATATCGGTCTTGTCTTATTACTATTGGGGGTCTGGAGACTCGAGTTGATTTTTTGCTGTTGAGCATGGTAGATTTTGATGTTATTCTGGGCATGGATTGGCTATCTCTGTGCCATGCTATTCTAGGCTGCCACGCCAGGACAGTCACATTGGCTATGCCAGGTATTCCGAGGATCGAGTGGCGTGGTATGACTGATTATGTACCCAGCAGGGTAATCTCTTTCTTAAAGGCCCAGCGAATGGTTGGGAAGGGATGTTTATCATGTTTGGCATTTGTGAGAGATGTTGGAGCTGAGACTCCTAGCCTTGATTCTGTTCCCATTGTGAGCGATTTTCCAGATGTGTTTCCAGCGGACCTGCCGGGCATGCCACCGGAAAGGGATATTGATTTCGGTATTGATCTGGTGCCGGGCACTCAGCCTGTCTCTATTCCTCCCTATCGTATGGCACCAGCTGAGTTGAAGGAGTTAAAGGAGCAGCTTCAGGAACTCCTAGATAAGGGGTTTATTCGTCCTAGTGTGTCACCGTGGGGTACACCGGTCTTATTTGTGAAGAAGAGAGATGGCACAATGAGAATGTGTATTGATTACCGGCAGCTGAACAAGGTGACAATGAAGAATAAGTATCCACTACCCCGTATTGATGACTTATTTGATCAGCTCCAGGGAGCAAGGGTATCCTTAAAGATTGATCTTCGATCAGGCTATCACCAGCTGAAGATTAGGGATTCTCATATTATGAAGACAACTTTCAGGACGAGATATGGACATTATGAGTTTCTAGTTATGTCTTTTGGGCTGACTAATGCCCCAACCGCGTTCATGCATTTGATGAACAGCGTGTTTCGGCCGTATCTGGATTCCTTTGTGATTGTGTTTATTGATGACATCCTGGTATACTCGCGTAGCCAGGAGGAGCATGCTCAGCATTTGAGAGTAGTATAGTAGAGATTTAGGGAGGAGAAACTTTATGCAAAGTTCTCCAAGTGCGAGTTCTGGCTTGGGTCTGTGGCTTTTCTGGGACACGTGGTGTCCAGTGACGGTATTCAGGTTGATTCAAAGAAGATAGAGGCGGTACAGAGTTGGCCTAGACCGACCTCGGCCACTGAGATTCGTAGTTTACTTGGGTTGGCAGGGTATTATCGCCGGTTTGTTCAGGGATTTTCCTCTATTGCGTCGCCCTTGACCAAGTTGACTCAGAAGGGTGCTCTATTTGTGTGGTCCAAGGATTGTGAGGAGAGCTTTCAGAAGCTCAAGACAGCTTTGACCACGGCTCCAGCATTGGTATTGCCATCAGCTTCAGGTTCTTACACTGTGTATTGTAATGCCTCGAGAGTTGGGATCGGGTGTGTGCTGATGCAGGAGGGTAGGGTTATTGCATATGCTTCTCGTCAGTTGAAGCCCCATGAGAAGAACTAACCTGTGCACGATTTGGAGTTAGCAGCTATAGTACATGCTCTGAAGATTTGGAGGCATTACTTGTATGGCGTTTCTTGTGAGGTGTATACTGATCATCGCAGCCTTCAGCATCTGTTCAAACAGAAAGATCTAAATTTGAGGAAGCAGAGGTGGCTTGAGCTACTCAAGGATTATGACATTACCATATTGTATCATCCGGGGAAGGCCAATGTAGTGGCCGATGCTTTGAGCCGGAAGGCGGTTAGTATGGGCAGCTTGGCGTATATTCCAATTGGGGAGAGGCCCTTTGCAGTTGATGTTCAGGCATTGGCCAATCGGATGGTGAGGTTAGATATTTTAGAGCTGAGTCGGGTGTTGGCTTGCGTTGTTTCTCGGTCCTCCTTGTATGACCGCATCAGAGAACGCCAGTATGATGATCCACATTTGCTTGCCCTTAAGGACAGAGTTCAGCATGATGATGCCAGAGATGGGACCATTGATGATGACGGTGTGTTGAGGATGCAGGGCCGTATTTGCGTGCCTAATGTGGATGGGCTTCGGGAGTTGATACTAGAGGAGAAATTTACTGTTTCGGTAAAAATATTACTATTACGGTAAAAAATTTTAAGGTAAAAAACATTAAAGTCTCATGTTGTAAAAATCCTACTCGGTACTCTCTCTCTCTTATTCTGCAAACCTATATTGTTTCAGTTTTATCAAAATTATGAACTGAAATTACCCCTTTCTATACTCTTTCTTTTTCTTTTTCTTTTTCTTTTTCTTTTTTTTAATCCACTATGTTCATCTCTTCTTTCCAATTGTTTAAAGATTTCAGCTTTTCTTAATTATTTTTTCTTTAACCACACCCTGGCCTCGGTTAAAACGTATGTACCCATTTTTGGTTAATTTTGGGTTTAACTTAACCGGTTTCTCCTAGGAATTTACAGGTTAATCCATCAAGATTATTAAGAAATTGGAAAGATAACCATATACTAAGAGTGATTTTAAGTTATATACAAATCAATAATTGACAACTAATAAACATAAAATCATAAAGACTGTAAAAACAGGGGTAATATCTAGAAACATAATTTTTCGATAACATAAGTAACTTACATGTTTACAAGAGAGAGATTTCCCTTTCGGAAAACCCGAAAGAGCTTTACTGACCTTGAGAATTAAAAACTTGCACACACAAACATAATGATTTATTTATTTTACAAGCTTGAAGTAGGAAATTCTAAGGCATACATAGGGAAATATTTGACAAGGTATATTATAAAGGTGGTTGGTGATGAAGAAGGGTGTTTGGATGGTTTTTTGCAGTGTTGTAGTGTTGTAATCTCTTGTAGTTGTATCTTTCTCTTCTTCTTTCACTTGCTTTTATAGCCAAGTTTTTGAGCGAATTTAAAAAATGGATTTCAACCATTTCTGTGATGACCCGACCCGTCGTCACGTGAGTTACCGCCCCGTTTCCCCCTTATTGTATTGCTTTATGTTTCATTATCAGTATTGGGTGCGTTAGAATTTAATTGGAGTAATTTTGATAAGAAATGAGACACTTAGTCTCTTTTAAGAAGACTTAAATTGGAAAAGTCAACCGGATATTGACTTGTGAGTTATAGGGCTCGGAATTGAATTCCGATAATTCGGTTAGCTCCGGGTGATGATTTAAGGCTTAGGAGCGCAATCGGAAGTAATTTTGGAGGTCCGGTGAAGAAGTTAGCCTATTTTGGCGAAGTTAGTATTTTGGCGATTTCCGGTTGATAGGTGATATTTTGATCCGGGAGTCGGAATGGAATTTCGAGAGTTGCAGTAGCTTCGTTAGGTGATTTTGGACTTGTCTGCAAAATTTCAGGTCATTCGGATGTCGTTTGATTTGGTTTTTGATCGGATGTGAGTTTTGGAAGAATTTGATAAATTTAGGCTTGAATCCGTTGTAATTTAATGGTTTTAGCATTGTTTGATGTGTTTTGAGGATTGGAACAAGTTTGAATAAGGTTATAGGACGTGTTGGTGTTTTTGGTTGAGGTCCCGAGGGTCTCGGGGTGATTTCGAATGGCTAGTGGGCATTTTCGAGTTGGAAAAATGCAGCAGAAAAATTTGCAGAGGCATTGGCCTTCGCGATCGCGTGGGGCCAGACGCGATCGTGTAGAGGAATTTCGAAGGGTCAGGAATTTGATCTTCGCGTTCGCGTTAATCAGATTGCGTTCGCGGAGGGTTGGGAGTTCTTGCTTCGCGATCGCGTGAAGTCGGTCGCATTCACGTATAAGTAAATGAGGGCCCAGTGTTTTTGCTCTCCGCGTTCGCAGTGTTGGGGTCGTGATCGCATAGCTCTGGAAGTTAAAGCATCGCGTTCGCATGAAGTCAGTCACATTCACATAGAGTAATTTGGAGGCCTTGGATTTTTGTACTTCGCGATCGCGTGACCTGGGTCGCGATCGCGATGAAGGATTTCTGGACCTGGGGCAGAATGCTAAAAAACATTTCATCCGCGAACCAAACCCATTTCTTACCATTTTGAGCAAGCTTTGGGAGCTTTTGGACGGGAATTGAAGGGGTTTCGACTGGGAACCGTTGGAGGTAAGTTTTATGAATTAAATACATGATTTTATTGAAGAATCATCCTTGAAATTCATGAAAACATAGCCAAATCATATGAAATTAGGGCTTGAAGTAAAAATTCTAAATTTGGGATTTGAGGGGCCATTTGTGGTCCGATTTGGGTGTTCTTGGTATGTACGGAGTCGTGGCGAGATAAGGAATCCGTGGATGTTAATTTCATAATTTTTTGAGAAGCGAGCCCGGGGCTCGGGTTTTGCTAGTTTCTAGATTTTTATTATATTTCGATTGTTTTCGATTGGGTGTTGTCCCATTAACATATTATGATATATTTGTACTGATTTTGGTTACATTTGACGTGCGTGGAGGCCAATTTCAGGGGCAAAGGCATCGCGAGCGAGGAATTTCACCGGTTCGAGGTGGGTAATACTTGCAAATGATGTCCCGAGGGTTTGAAACCCAGGACTTGCACATCATAGTGCTGTATTGTGGTGACTTGCACGCCAGGTATGCGCGTGGGGTAGAGCACTGTTGGGGATTGTGACTTGGTCTGTCCCGGTTGTTGATTTTACTACGTGATTGACTGAAAACTAGTTGATGCTATCATGATTTGGGCTAATTTCCATGTTTGGGCTTCGTGCCAACTATGTGAATCCTTCGGGGATTGATATTACTGTTTTAGCATATCTTGCATAGCATTTGGCTTCAGTCCAAGGTTTTAAATACTGTTTTGCAAACTCAGCCATGCTTCTAAGTTTTGAAAACTTAAATGACATTTTAAATGTATTTCGGGTTGGAAACTTATATTTTGCAAATTCCCTAGGGATTTACTATATTATTTTCTGGACTAATTATAAAGTGACTTGAAACAATGGTAACAATGACACTGTATGTTATACTTGAAACAGTGATAACAATGACACTGTATGTTATACATGAAACAGTATTAACAATGACACTGTAATATATATACTTGGAACAGTGGTAACAATGGCACTGTGTGATATAAATTGGTCAGGTAACAATGACTGACCAAGATATTGCGCTTGGGCTGTAGGAGCCCCTCCAGAGCCTGTACACATCCCTAGTGAGCGCAGGGTACCCAAATGGATCGGGCTGTACGCCGCAGCGGTCTTGTGCATTGCATTGCATTCATACATCTATACCTGCATGTGATATCTATCATTAATTGTTGTTATTACACTGTTAAATGTGTAGGAGAGTTGGTTGTAGCTTTGCATTGTTGTATCTCGGGATTTCTTACTTTCAGTCATTATATATGTCTATTACCACTGAGTTGGAAGTACTCACTTTACTCCCTGCACCATGTGTGCACATCCAGGTATCCCGGGAGTCTAGCTCAGCTTTTGCTAATTTCAGAGTTGATCCGGAGTTGTCGAGATAGCTGCCTGATGTCCGCAGGACCCAACTCCTCCCCTATCTCTTTTATTATCTTTCCGTAGTTTTGAGACATTGTATTATTTGAAGTCTTGTCACACTGTATTGTTAGAGGCTCTAGACTCATGACCCCAGGTCTTTGGGAGTATATTCCGTGTTTTGTGACATTCAGCTTAATCTTTTAGCTTCATTTTTGTTAATGATATTTAAATAATTGGCCTTGAGCTTCATGCTCGAGTTGAGAGTGTAATTGGTCGGGCTTGCCTAGCAATTGTGTTGGGCGCTATCACGACCGGGATTGGGGTCGTGACAAGTTAGTATCAGAGCCTAGGTTACTAGGCCTCATGAGTCATGAGCCGG